>WTXE01000387.1:0-21650 GCA_022496225.1 Russula aff. rugulosa BPL654 | reverse complement strand
TTCTGGATCGGGCACAGGGGAGCTGGAAAGCGCCGGTTCGGAGGAAAGCGTCTCAGTATAAACCGAAGAGAGTTCTTGATCTCTGCTTTGGTACGCCCCACCACTTCTTTATCTTGACCTCTCAAGATGACATCCCTTAAGCACAAGCGTGAGTTCGTTATCAAGGGTACCGTCACTGGCAGGGCCTCACCAAATGGCGCTGACCCACGCTGCCCTGTCTTTCACAGTCGGAACAGCGAAGCGTTGTTTCTCCTTTCCATCAAAGACTAATTCAAACACCTTAGGAATCGCAGAGTTCTCCATCGCGGGTAAGAGCGCCCTTTGCTCTGCACCGATGTCACCGGAGGTCAGAGACTTTACGTCTGTGCATGCGCGCAGCGAGACAACGTCCGTCCGTCGAATACCTTGCGTGGTAGCTGACGTTAGGAGAATGTGCGACTGGTGAAGCACTGCGTCGCACGGTATCCATACTGGTAAGATCGAAGACGACGCGGATGTCGGTTGGCTAAGATGGAGAAGCGGACCCGTGTGCAGGGAATAGGTCGGAGAAGTGCAGATCCTGGATCCCAAACTACCGCAGTTGGGAGCAAACAGATCGGACTCATGCTTGGCCCTGGGAGGAAGTTTGGACAAATTTTCGTCAGGAAAAGATGGCCCAGTCTCGTTCGGATAGACATATGGCTCCACTTTCTCCTTCCCGAACCGCTTTCCTTTCTTGAATACAGACAACAGATTCCGAAATGATTGTCGTAAAGGAGAGGTTTTCTTCTCAACTTGGGTATGAGGGGTGAACAAGCCAACCTCTGTACGATGAGTGCGGGCGGGTGTACCCCGCGTGCCATGCGCTGGGAGAGCTTTCGGGGAATTATCAACGCTCATGGATTCGAATCGCTTGATGAGCTCCTTTGTCGATCGCCGCCGCCGCGCATCATTAAGAACCGGATTTTGTCTCGATAACGGGATAGAGAAGTATTCTTCGTAAGGCTCGGGGCCACATTCCTGGGGCGAACGAAACTCTGGCGGCATCGGAAAGGCAATTTGGTCGCCGTCTTCGTAACGAGAGCCATGCATTGTCGACGAGGAATGTACCCGAACTAAGTCAGCATGGTTTAGGGGCATAGATCTCGGACCCATGAACGCAGGTTTCGTGTTTAGCTGGGCCATGGGACCTCCTAAAGGAGTGGGAAGATCCTCTGACTCTGAAGTAGCAGCACTGGAGCCATGGGCCATACGGTGAGAGTATAATGAATAGATCTCAGAGACGTTATCCATAGTGTGGATGAAAATAGTTGGTATGTCGAAGGGTCGTGATGAAGGCCGCAGTATATGTTAACAAGCTAACGGTATAGTAGTCAAGATACAACATGGGACCGTCGGGTTGAAATTGGGGCTGAGAAACATGGTGTATCGCTCGTTCGTCAAATGGTATCTCCGCTAGTTCGGGCTTGAAGCTTGAAGCTTGAAGTAACGTGATGGCCGGGGTCAATGTGCTGGGTCTGATGAAGTGGAATTGAAGTTGAAGCTTGCCAGTGGTTGGCTCATTTGATTATTTCCTGTTTATAATTAATTTAAAACCCTTTATTTACTTAATTATGAAATTTCTTAGAGGCTTAGTTCAAAATTCTCATCAGCGATCCCCATGCAGTAAAGTGGCTACGTTACAGCTCGCAGCTGAATATCCAGTAGATCCGTGCGACGCCCGTGGACGGTAGTCGGGAGGCAAACGGCACTGAAGCTGTATGTCACGCGGGTCAGATATAACGATAGCGTGCACACAGCCAAGTGTAGAGAACATCCCGGGTGTACACCAGCCTTCAGCGGCACTGGGGTTACCATCAATGTATACCAATACCAATCCGAGGACGTGGTCAGTCCAGGGAGAAGCGTTTAGCTGACACGCTAGCTGCACTGCACAGGACTACAAACTGTCGTGCCTCAACTGAAAAAAGATGTCATCCGCGAGATTCCGTAATCTACCTCTTCCCATGCTGTTTTCTAGTTACGTATTGTTGTAAAGTTGAGCCTCATTGGCAACTGAAATGAGATGTGTACAGTTGGAGTTGGAAAAAGTTGGACCGCGGAAGCCGATACTCCGAAACCCGAGCCTCCCGGGTGAATCAAACTTGGCTATCAACCTGGCATTCCCAACATGTCTTCAATCACCTGGTGGTTCGTGGATATGAACTGAAAGAAAAGTGAACACATTTCTACGGGCCCGGAGCTGTCATGGGACCATCAAAGTAAATCATTAATAAATTCGCAATATAGATGGAGAGCACGAAGGTCAACTTGAAGGTACGATGCGTCCGATCAACGGCGACGCGGCAACTGATGGTGATGACTAATTCTAAATACCAAGACCCAGAAAATGGGAGATCAATTTCCTTAGGAATATCATGGCAAAAAGCCGTCCGCTCTGTCTTCGATGAGCTTCGCGACTAAAGGTCCGTGTACTGGAATCTGTTTCCCATGGAAGCCCTCTGGGTAAGCAGGCGGTCTTACTGCCGTATCAGGATATGACGCCGCGCTACAATATTAATTTCGAGTGGTATCGGATCAACGAAATCATATCCTTTACGGCAGAACCGAAAAAACGCACCTGTCATTCCATACAGCGAAATATTTCATTCCTAGAGATCGCGTCGTCCACTCATAATCATGCGCGAAGCCCTCGGGGTAGAACAGTTCAATAACGGTCGAGATCGGAGTGATGGGCATCATGATCAGATGGGTCAAACCATTCCCGTGAACGCCAACGAGAAACTGCGGAAAAAAAAACCGATCAACGGAAAGATTTCTTTAAAAAAAGGCCGGTTACTGGTGACGGGTGCTCACCGTCGACCGCGCCACAAATGCCAGTTGCTCTTCCTTCGAAAGTCGCTCCATGGGTACGATGTTAAGCTCCCAGTCGCGCCTCTCACACAGTTCGGTAAGGGCATCCACCAGGCCTTCATGGTCTTCGGTGATAAGGTGTCGTCTAACGCCTTGGCGCGAGATATACGTAACAACGACATCCTCAACTCCCCCAGTTCTTAGCGAGCCACGTGAAGCACGTTTGAACGCGATCTTGCCGATATCCAGGATGTGCTTACTCACGCCCGCAAACCGCAGCACGTTGCGACGCACCGGTTCCCACCAACCGCGCTCGAGGAATCCTGTGCGACTCTCGGGTGAGGCGACACCTTTCACAGCCTCAGCTGCGGTGCGTTGCGTGCGCTGGCCACATTCTCGCCCGCGGAATGCGGCACTGCGATCGGCAAGGAGAACTGTGTCGAACCACCACGCGCGCCCCTGGAGCTCACCAGGGCGAAGCGCAGTAGCAGACACACGGTCCGACCAGTCAGGTTCCGTCTCGACAGTGAGTGACGGCCAAGCCGATCGGAGGAAGAAGAAATTCATCCCAGGTTCGTCTCGCCATTCCTCAGCCGTCGCATGGGGGAAAATAGCCCGGGTAAAGGGTGGTATAGACGAGGTGGAAGAAGCGCCCCGAAAGGTACCGTGCCAAAAAGCCCAAGCACCGAAGAGAAGTTCCGCGCAGAAGTGGTAGTAATGATTAAGGACTGTTTCCAGGCAATGGTGAGAGTGAGATGTGAAGAGAAACGAATAATACCCACACTGGCCGGGATCATTGAAAAGGAGCTATTGGGATTCAGAAGTGAGCGAGGATCCGGATGGCAGTTTATGAGACCGCACAGTGGAACCCTCAACAGGAAATACATTGTTGAGACCCATGGATCGACTCCCCCAGCGCTGATGTGCCTCCTGTGGTGTGATTATGGCCATGTCACGGTCGGTAGGCATCCGCTCGGCGATGCTTTCCGGGGTAGCTTCAGCAGGAAGACCGGTCGAAGTCATAAGGTCGATACTTGGGAAGGATTCCGGGTTAGAGGTGACAATGAATAAGGTGCCATTAGCCATATAAAGGTTACGAAAGATCGTCCAGCCTGGTGCATTGCTGATGAGTTGTGTTTGGGGTATCTCATATCCAAGGTTGGGTGTAGGAGATAGTGTTGTAGGGTTGCATGATTGGGGGGGATGCCATGAATCTAGTACAGTCGCAGGAGGCTCTTGAGGGATGGAAGATCCGTGGACGTCGGGTAGAAATGAAGAGTAGAGATGCATTGAGGCAGCACCGAGAAGGATGAAGATGGCATCACGCCGCGAGATGTTTCGAAAGGGCAAATAGAGAGACCGATACATCGTGAAGAGGGGTGGGAGGGAGAAGTGGAGTCGGGCTCAAACGGAGGAGGGACCTCTTTTGACATATTCCGCAGACTTCATATATAGCTTCATACTTTACCTTCGGCAGTGAGTAAATCACGGGAAATTTTCGGATATCGAAAGAACACCCCTATTCGGCCATATAGCTGTGCTTCCGACTCAAACGCCACAGCCAGTTCTCTCGTAGCCGTAGCCCCACTACACCAATTGTCTCGTACAGCCGAGTAAGTATCTTCAAACTACCCACCTTTTCATTAGCTCAGTTTCTAATAGATTGGCGGCGTCTTGTCTTTTTCAGGAAAGAAGCAAATAGAGCATCGAGTGCCCGCCGAGCAGCGTAGCGAAATTTCAAACTACTGAGTAAGCTTAGCTGAGTGACTGATAGCATTTGAGACCATGGCGGTTGGTGACAATCCCAAAAAGGCAAAAGCTCAGTAGTTTTTTGTTTTTGGACTAGATTCGAAATAAAATATGTTCATTGTCGGATGAGTAATTCTCTGGGACTCTCTCTGACTCGGAGTTGGCACTGGACGACGTCAAATGGAATTTCCATTAGTTTGGGCTCGAAGTAACATGATGCTCTTGGTCGGGGGTAAATACCGGTAAATCCCCATCAGTAAACTCCATATCAAATGACAGGCCCTACCATGTCCGCCAATACCGATTCCCACGGTCTGCAATGTTGCTTGGCACATCCTTGTCAGCGTGACCCGCTCAGCACCCATCACGTCGCACTTCCGGGGCTTTCCTGGACTCGGCAAAAGTTTGACCTGTTCTTTCCGGTGCTATCAGTTGTATCGTGTATTCTGATTATTCACTTGGCTTGGCGGACGCACTTGGACAGTGAGTATCTATTCGAAACACGTTCATAGTACCATCTGACTTGAATAGTCCACTTGCAACTCCTCGGCTACCCGTGCAGTTGAATTAGTTGCCCGACAAGGAAGGGCCGTATACGGGGCTTTACAAGAAATGTATGAGTATTCATGAGTTACGCCATTTTCTCGATTATTTCTTCTGACATATGACACTGGAGATACACCATGGACTTTACTGAACCCAATTGGTCATCTATTTTCAAACTGTACACAGGGTTTCCCCTGCACCTCTGGCTCTGCGTGTACTTCGCGATTTTCCCTTTGTTGAGCGGATGCGAACCTCTTAACAATATACCTTGTGCGATAATACGTTATGAAACTCGGGTTATGATGCTGAAATGCTCGTTACATCTAGTATCGACTCCCATATCAACCTTATCGGAGAACGAAACCGCACCGCCCCCGCCCCCACCCTCCTCGGCGCCCACAACACCCCCTTCGAAGGTCGTTGGACGGCTTCCTGCTTTAGGGTGAGCCTATTCTGTTCTTTAGACCCACCGTCAATGAAATGATTTCAGCTGGAATACCTGGAATGCTTATCGCTGTGGTAGCGAATTCCATCACCTTTGTTCTTTCCTGTCGCTGAAATAGGTATGCAGAGATTTCTGAAACAGTGGTGCTTGCTGCCGCGCATTCATTTGTATCCCTGGGCCTGCGAAAAGCTGGTTACGAATACGTTAATATCGATGTATGTCTCCAATTACTACTTTCTTCTTGCCCACTGTATTTACAACACCTCAGGACTGTTGGTCCCTAAGCAATCGCGACCCCGGCACAAACGAATTAGTTCCTGACCCAATAAAATTCCCCCGTGGCATCAAAGCGCTGGCCCATGACATTCATGCTTTGGGATTAAAAATTGGCATTTACAGGCAAATAGTATTTGTTCTTCAGGTGATTTGACATTCTAACCATGAATATAGCGACGCTGGCACGGAGACCTGTGCAGGATATCCAGGTTCGTTGGGTTACGAGGCTACTGACGCTGCTACCTGGGAGTCTTGGGATATTGACTGTGAGCTCCACGATTACTGTAATTCACGTGTTATGCCTTACCGAGCTCACGCCACACCGACCAGACTTGAAATATGGTAAATCATCCACACGACTGATAGTCCGATACATATCGACAATGTCACAGATAATTGTAACGTCCCCGTGAGCTGGAATGATACTAGCGTGAGTTCCAAATCTTTCCGGTTTCCCAGAACAAGGATAACGTAGTTGCCGTGTCACAGACTCCCCCAGGGGGTGATTGGTAGTAAGCTCGGTTTCTCATGCCTGCTCAGCGCTCGCTCAGAGGCATTCGTAGCAATTCGAACTCTGCCATCCGATTTCGCGATATGGGGTATGTCATTTACAGGACTATCTTAAATCTCCGTTTAGCGTCTCGTCTGACATGGTGTCGCTCATCTCAGCGATGCTATCGCCTTCAACGTTCCGCCTGTCCAATTCAGCCTCTGCATCTGGGGAGAAGCGCACGTGTGGAAATGGGGTGCTCGTGTCGTATGTCGACTATCAGCTATATGTTTTAAAATGCTTAAATCAGTTCATCTAGGGTCATTCCTGGCGCATGTCAGGAGATTCAACGTGCGTAGCATTCTCTGTAGACTCTGGTCTAACCTGCGATAACTCGGTACCAACACCAGCCCAACCTGGAACTTCATAAAATCGATCATGAATGGAAATGTTGGCCGCTTATCCTCGGTTAACTTCTTCGCGCACAATGATATGGATATGATGGAAATCGGCAATGGCAACTTGACGATCCAGGAGGAGCGTACCCACTTTGCAGTGTGGGCATTCATGAAAAGTCCCATCTTGCTTGGTACTGATGTGTGTGATCTCTCCCATCTCTGATTTCTAACCTTGCTGAAACACTCGTATCCGACTCGGTTGCAGCTCACGAAACTCAGCTCCGAAGAGATAAAGATCATCACGAATGCGGAGCTTCTTGCGTTCCACCAGGACAGTGCCTTCGGCAAACCCGCCATGCCATATATATCATCCACAACCGCCGCTACGGAACCACCACAGTTCTACTCTGGCAAGTCCGTCAGAGGTACTCACGTATTTGTCGTGAACACCAACGACACCTCCGCGACGTTTAATATCAACTTTGCTGATGTACCGGGATTGCACTCAAGGAACGTTCTTGTACACGACATGTGGACCTCAAGAGACCTGGGTATATTTTCGGGTAGTTACAATATCACCCTAGCCGCCCATGATACGGCGGCATTACTTGTTACATAGAAGAGGGAGCGAAATAAGGCGTAATTTACATGCTCATGCGTAAGTGCCTTCGCGTATCCATACTTCCACTTGTAATAAATTTGGCCGGGAATTACTTGCCGAGCCCTACGCTAAAACCTGCTTTAACTTACCAAGTTACCCGATCAGAACAATTAATGGCTGAGGCTGAGGCGACCTAGGCGCAAGTCTGGCACGCAGAGTTATTGTAACTCGGCTAACAAGGAGTTTACAAGGTCAAGGTGGTACAGGTGGCCACGAGTAACACCATGACCACCTCTTCGTTCGTTCGTTCGCTCATTCTTTCTCCCTTGCTCTGCATAATAGAGCGTCATCACACATTCAGACTGTGTAATTGATATGGAGCAGTATACTTGGGGTGCGGCACAGCCAGCGTAGCTCGGAAATCGTCGCCTTGGGACGAGAACAAAGGACAAGGGAGGTGAGGTACCAATGATTTGATTCATCCGCCGCCAGAACTGCCAGTGTAACAAAAGATCGACCTTCGCGGGACGCCTGAGCTGTCTCCAGTGGAGACATTAGGGGAGAGACCCTAAGAAAAGCGGACAGCGGACTCGGATGATGATGATTTGGCCTCCAAATATCTTGAGGCCTAAGGTACCAACTCTGTACCGCCGGGCGAGACATGTGGCGAGTGGGCAGAAGTACCAGTGTCCAAGTCAAAATGCTAGTAGGTGGTATACGATCTTTGAGGCCAATTTGAGGCCTCTAGAAGTTAAGAATCTCGAAGAGGGCCCTCAAAGATATGTATTTCGCTGGTTTTCTTGCATACTTATACAATAAAGAGTAAAATACAAGATTTAGATGGCGACCACTATTTTGTTTTCGCACCTATTCCCTGAGCGAGTTGAATCTGGGGTCGGAAGGATCAGCAACTACACGTCAACCAAGTTATCATTTCCGATGCCACTAACCTCTTCGCTGGTGATCGTTCGCAGTTCGCCTGGAACAGTAACTTTACCTTGAACCGTCGAGGCAACCTCCTGAACAGACACAGGGAGATTCGGACTCGAAGCGACCCAATAGCGGATCTCGTCGGGAACAACTTCAATAACAGACACGCGAGGGTCGTTCTCATCGCCCTTGTGGATGCCATCGCCTAGATCACCAAAATACGATCCGATGCTATAGACAAAGTCAGTCTATTTTGCAACCGGCGACCTTATTCGTCCGGGGCCGAAGGGGGGGTATTAAAAGCAACGGTGACATACCTCGGACTCCAATACTTTTTGATGACGGACCTGTCCTCGGTCACCCGAGCAACTCCCGAAATGCTTGCCCAATGCTTAGAAAACGTATGGAAAAAGCTGAGGTTGACATGATTGTCATTTTGGATTTCCTGGCATTTGGGTGTGCTGTTGTTTGTGATAAAGACGAGGTTGATCAGAGCATTCGGGGGCTCGGATTCTTCTGTCATAGCTGTGTGATATGATACGGGTTGTGAGACGGCGGCTCGATATCATTTTACATTAATTGAACCTCACGGCAAGCTGGGGTCATTGCTCGCGAATGAAGATGGCCATCCGACGTGCGAGTTGTGAGCATACCCGTCTCGGTCATCTGAATGATCTTGTTCAGATCTACGCAATGGGCCGCGATGAGATTCGCATAGTATGCTTCCCCAAATTGGTAGTGATACGCACCTTTGATTTTTTGAAGTGGAGCTACGTTGTCATTCTGGGCTTGGGCAACAAAGGGGTCGAGCTGGACGTTAGACGACATGATAGAGTTTTTGGTTACTGTTTTGAAGAAGGATGTCGTCGGACATGGGGTATTTTATATACGCCCGCGAAAACCAGCTCCTATCCGCTGCTCCAATGACGTCGAAACATGATTACAACATATTCACATTTGCGGTTACCTCCGAGTGCGGATCGGCCTGGCTGAGAGCGGCCAAAAATGGGAGGGGACATTTGAAGCCGCGCCGTGCCTTCAGTTGGCCTGCCAATGCAGATGCTGCCAATGCAGATGCCAAGCCAATTGAGAGTCTCCAAATTTCCGGAGTTCGGCCAAGTCACGCGCATGTCTTCGATGGTAAGTAAATAGTCTCACGCCTCATGTGTAAGTAATAAGAACTTTTATTTATTTATTTACAGTATTCTACAAACTTATAATTCAAGCTAAATTACATATGATGTGAGTAACGATAATACAGCATGGGGCGGCCCGGCCCGGGGGGAGCGACGTGGGGTTTGCGTCAGAGGGTGCGTCGGGGGGCTTGCAAGGCTCTGACCTCTGCTGCGTGCGCTCGAGTATTGGGGGCGGCTGAGCGCTGTGCTGAGCGGGCATCGGTTTGCCAGATTGCTCTCCATAGGCTCGCCGATATGCTGGGCCGTGAGCGCGTACTGCGGCGCCTAGTTACGTGAGAATTGGCCCATTGGGCGGTCTGCGTTCACACGTACTCGTACTCAATATAATCACTTACAGTATGACCACTGCGTTACAAATACAATTTAGAGGCATCTTGAGCAGCCCTTCACCTCTCTACTTCATCACCATTTGATCTAAGAGCATGTCCTTCTCCTCTCAGAAGAAGATCCCTTCTAATAATCGCCCTGCCAATGAGCTCGCCTCACAACCTACCCAACAGCCGCAAGCTGTCTGCACGTGGTCTGCACATGCTCCCCAATCCGGACCATCGCCATCACCATTTCCTCGAGATAGCCATACGCTAACCGCGATTGCGACTGCCGGCGGCGAGTTATTCCTCTTTGGAGGTTATGTACGCCGCCGTGCAAGCAGCGATCTATATGCGTTCTCAACACGGGATTTCTCTACAACACTCTTACAAACCAGCGGAGAGGTTCCCACCCCACGTTGCGCTCATCGTGCCGCGCTCATCGGCACTACCCTTTTGATTTGTGGGGGTGAAACCAAGGCTACTAAGAGTGTGCCAGATCATGATTCACTTTACCTTCTCAACCTCGGCACGTCGGATCCTTTAATGTCAAGCCCGACACCAGCTGATCATGGCTTTGCGCTCCAGAATCGCGAGAGTGGTCCCGCGTTGTGGTCAATGGCCCAGGGCCGGGCAGTCGTTGCTCCCATACCACAACCGTGGTCGGTTCCAAGCTCTTCGTCTTCGGTGGTCGGATTGACGGGAAGACCACCAATGATATGTGGACACTCGATTTGAACTGTCGTACGTTTGCCTATTGCTGCTTGGCCATTTTGACCCGATATTCCCCCAGTAAAATCGCAACCTTTATGGGAGTCATATGAACCCACACCCGGAAACGAGAAGCCCCTTCCGAGGGCTGGTCACGTTTCGGTAACCACCGAAGACCGTATCATTATGTTTGTGTCCATCGCATTCTCTGTCTACCCTCGTTCTAATTTTTTGTAGATTCGGTGGTGCAGGCCACCAAAAACATTACCATAACGACACTTGGTCATTTGACATTTCGATGCGAAAATGGACCGAGCTACAATGCACTGGGTCCATTCCGTCTCCCAGCTACTGTCATGCTGCTGTCCTTGTCGATGATGTTATGTATGTCTTTGGTGGGTTATCCGTGCACGAAGGCTATATGGATGATTTGTATGCCCTTCAGTTGTCGAGTGAGTAATTTAGCGTGTTGAATCGTTACCATGTTCACATGCCAAATGCAGCGCAGCGATGGTTCAAAATTTCCAACCTGGGGACAAGTCCATATAGAAGGGGGTATCATGCCATGGCTTCTGACGGGTCACGTGTCTTTGTGCTTGGAGGATATTCACGAGGCGCACGGGCGGATCAGCTTTCCCTTATTCACGTTTTTGACACAAGTATGTACTTTCGTTCTGTCTTTTCATCTGGATACCCTTTAATATTGAGAACACAGAGAACATCAAGTACCCGGAATCCGAGCGTAACGCTGTAGATTCTAATGAACTCGAAAGGCAGCTATCCTTATTACTTGAACAGTCCGAGGCGAATGTCGCAAATCTGCTACTCATGCAGACATCACTGGCGGAGCAGAGGGATGCAAAACTTGTGGATATGGAAGCGAAGCTTAGGAACACAGAAGCTAAGCTCGACGAGTTGGTAGTATCTCGCGACCAGCAGGTTGAACAATGTGGAAAGGAACTTGGAAACGTGCGTGCCAAGCTGGAGGCGAAGGAGTCCGAACTGGAGGCAGTTCGATTACGACTCGCGGACGCGGAGAAGGGTCGGACTTCGCTTGACGAGTTGGCAGTGTCTCGCGATCAGCAGGTTGGACAATATGAAAAGGAACTTGGAAACGTGCGTGCCAAGCTGGAGGCAAACGAGTCCGAATTGGAGGCAGTCCGATTACGACTCGCGGACGCGGAGAAGGGTCGGACTTCGCTTGACGAGTTGGTAGCGTCTCGCGATCAGCAGGTTGGACAATATGAAAAGGAACTTGGAAACGTACGTGCCAAGTTGGAGGCGAAGGGGTCCGAACTGGAGGCAGTCCGATTACGACTCGCAGACGCGGAGACTTCGCTTGACGAGTTGGTAGTATCTCGCGACCAGCAGATTGGACAATATGAAAAGGAACTTACAGACGTGCGTGTCAAGCTCGAGGCGAACGAGTCCGAATTGGAGACAATCCGATTACGACTCACGGACGCGGAGAAGGGTTTGACCAAGAGCAAAGCAGAGGCAGACACATTACGTGCCCAGAATGCTACAGGTTCCGTGAATAGAGATGAGGATCAAATCACTCGTAGGCTTTTGGAGCGCATGCGAGCTCTGGAAGTTGAAGTGGCGTCAAAGCGGTGGAATGAGAAAAGCATAGAAGAGATGGAGTGCCGCAACGAGGGATAAAGTGGGTGTTTTATTGTAATTGGACTATGACCCTACGATGTCTAATGATCTCTCTCGATCTCAAAAGAGATGGCCAGATCTTTCCGACGGGCATCCTACATTCCTTTTCCCATACTGTACTCCAGATAACTCACTCCCATATACTGTTATAGTATCCGTTCTGTCTTCCCGTCGTCCTTCAATGGGTTCTCTAGATCCATCATCTTTTCCGAGTCGACCGTGACAGTACGAGACAAAGCCACCTGCGCGTATGCGTGTTCCCTATAAACTGATACACTCCATTTTATATGATTGCTGCTACTGTAGTGAGCTCACGATACTGTTTGGCATCATCGATGTACAGTACCCGTTGAACCTTGTGCTGCAGCGTAATATTCAGTTCACCTGGTTCACATTACCCTTAACTGGTTTAGCCACTCCTTAGACCTAGGCCTTGGGTGCCGCAGTTATAGTCAAGCCAAACGCACGTGGAGCCCGTTTAGCTCGGTTGAGTCTACCGGTTCAGTTCGCCTCCGGGTTCAGTATTCCGACTCGCTCCGACTCGCCAGAAAAGTAAGTGGTGGCTGACAAGGACAGGCGCAGCCAAGGCCATCACGCATCATGCATCCATCATGCATCATGCGCACTTGTTTTGAGACAGTGGGCGCGGTTCCTAGCGCACGAGGTTCTCACGTGGCTGGCCCGGCCACTTGATCGACCTTACATGTATGGAAAATGGTGCATGCTGCATCAACTATTAGTCTACAGAAGCATGATGGCTGTGTTCAAGTTGAACAATCCGATGATCATTTTACGTGGATTTACGTGGATTTACGACGAGAAATGCCGAATGGAATGCGTCTGGCATGGAGTTCTAAAAATACGCATGACGATTGTCATCTGTCAGAATGGCAGCCCTTTTGGGATCAAGTTCTCATTCCATTCCATTGGCCTATGACAGTATCTCCACAAACGAAGCATGTCATCCCGTTTATTCTCAGAGGAACAAAATAGGAAATAGGAATGCTCGATGTACCCTATTTTTTTTCATAAATATGAACCAGCATATTGAACGCCACAGTATTATTCGAACACGAACACGTTATACTGCACTATATGCTTCTTATTGCAATGCGCCGTTGTGGAGCGATGTCAACACGGGAATTGCCGGTCACTGTTTTCAGCTTACAGGCGAGCGCTCGATGACTTATTTCCTTTATTTTCCTGCAAAAGACAACCATTAGCTTTTACAGTAAGAATTGAAAGAGAGATGATGATAAGGTGGGTAGGATTGAGGATAATAAATAGGCTGCACGAGACAAATGGGGTTGTAAGAGAGACGCGTTAGCCGTGGACTGGCCGTGGTCCCGGACGATGATTTTTGCCGTTCCTTAGCTTCATAAAGTATGTCAAAAGAGGTGCCTCGTCGACTCGAGCCTCTCCCACCGCTTCTCCCTCGACTCGACCCTCTTCACAATGCATCGGTCTCTCCGTTCCCGCTTTCGGAACATCTCTCCTCGGGATGCCATCCTCATCCTTCTCGGTGCTGCCTCAATGCACCTCTACTCTTCATTTTTACCCCAGGTCCAGGAATCTTCCATAAACTT
Source organism: Russula aff. rugulosa BPL654 (assembly GCA_022496225.1). Classification (NCBI taxonomy): domain Eukaryota; kingdom Fungi; phylum Basidiomycota; class Agaricomycetes; order Russulales; family Russulaceae; genus Russula; species Russula aff. rugulosa BPL654. Next base: position 7,920 of record WTXE01000387.1, on the reverse strand, counting down.
CAAGCCTCTTTACGACATCCCACGTCCTGCGCCGACTGTACTAGACTCATGGCATCCCCCCCCACAACGCAACCCTTCAGCTCCTCCGTCTCCTCCGTCTCCTCCACCTCCACCACAATCCCCTATACCCAACCTTGAACACGAGATACCTCAAACAGAACTCGTCAGTCATGCACCGGGCTGGACGATATTTCGCAACCTTTATATGGCTGATGGGACCTTATTCATCGTCACCTCTGACCCAGAATCCTTTCCAAGTATCGACCTTATCACTTCGACCGGTCTTCCTGCTGAAGCTACGCCGGAAAGCATTGCCGAGCGAATGCCTACCGACCGTGACATGGCCATTATCACACCACAGGAGGCACATCAGCGCTGGGGAGCTCAATCCATGATGGATCTCAACAACATATTTCCTGTTGAGGGTTCAACTGTGCGCCCTCATACACTGCCATCCGGATCCTCGCTCACTTCTGAATCCCAATAGCTCCTTTTCAATGATCCGGGCCAGTGTAGGTAGAATTTGTTTCTCTTCACATCTCACTCTCACCATTGCCTGGAAACAGTCCTTAATCATTACTACCACTTCTGCGCGGAACTTCTCTTCGGTGCTTGGGCCTTTTGGCACGGTACCTTTCGGGGCGCTTCTTCCCCTATACCGCCCTTCACCCGAGCTATTTTCTCCCATGCGACGGCCGAGGAATGGCGAGACGGACCTGGGATGAATTTCTTCTTCCTCCGATCGGCTTGGCCATCGCTCACTGTCGAGACGGAACGTGACTGGTCGGACCGCGTGTCTGCTACGGCGCTTCGCCCAGGTGAGCTCCAGGGGCGCGCGTGGTGGTTCGACACAATACTCCTTGCCGATCGCAGTGCCGCATTCCGCGGGCCAGAATGTGGCGAGCGCACGCAACGCACCGCAGCCGAGGCTGTGAAAGGTGTCGTCCCGCGCGAGAGCCACACAGGATTCCTCGAGCGCGGTTGGTGGGAACCGGTGCGTCGCAACGTGCTGCGGTTTGCGGGTGTCAGTGAGCACTTCCTGGATATCGGCAAGCGCGCGTTCAAACGTACTTCATTCGGGTCGCCTACAACTGGCGGTGTTGAGGAAGTCGTTGTTACGTACATCTCGCGCCAAGCCGTTAAACGACATCTCGTCGCCGAAGACCATGAAGGCCTGGTGGATGCCCTTACCGAACTTTGTGAGAGGCGCGGCTGGGAGCTTAACGTCGTGGCCATGGAGCGAATTTCGAAGGAAGAGCAACTGGCAATTGCGGCACGGACGACTGTGAGTACCGTCTCGTTGCCAACCGGCCAATACGTTGATCGTTTGTTTTTCCGCCAGTTTCTCGTTGGCGTTCACGGGAATGGTTTGACCCATCTGATCGTGATGCCCGTTACTCCGATATCGACCGTTATTGAACTGTTCTATCCCGAGGGCCTCGCGCACGATTACGAGTGGACGACGCGAGCTCTAGGAATGAAACATTTCGCTGTGTGGAATGACAGGTGCGTTTTTTTTTCAGTTCTGCCGTAAAGAGAGAAGATAATCTCGCTGATCCGACGCCACTCCAAATTGTAGCGCGGCGTCATATCCCGATCCCAAAGTGAAATGGCCTAATTACCCAGAGGGTTTTCAAGGAGAACAGATTCCCGTATACGGACCTTCCATCGCGACGCTCATCGAAGACAGAGCGGACGGCCTTTTACCATGACATTCCTAAGGACATTGACCTTCTATTTTCGGGTGTTTAGAGACTTTGCTTCATCACTTCATGTCAGTTGCCGCGCCGCCGTTGATCTCACATGGACGCATCGTGTCTTGGCATTGTGTTGTGCTTTATCTTTTTTCTGTTTGGGCACCGGCGCACTGGCATTGTCCAATGCGTCGGTTGTTATCTCAAAGAATGTGCTTTATATTGGGTGTTGATTAATGATTCCTTTGATGATTCCATGATAGCTCTCCGGGGGTAGCTCTCCGGGGGCGTAGAAATGTATACACTTTTTTTTCGGTTCATATTCGCTAACTACCATGTGATTGATTCCCCGAGGACACGTCGTTATGAATGCCAAGTTGATACTATACAGTTTGATTCACCCAGTATTATTCGCTTGCGCGGTCCAACTTCAAAACGGCACACATCTCATTTTCAGTTGCCAATGAGGCTCAACTGTACTGTACAACGACACGTAACTACACAAACAGTGTGGGACAACGAAGAGAGGCATATTGCAGAATCTCGCGAAATTAACAAAACAAATTGACATCTTTTTTTCAGTTGAGGCACAACACTTCGTAGTCCTGTGGGGCAACCAGCGTGTCATCAGTAAACGCTTCTCGCCGGAGTCGTCGGATTAGTACATACATCGATGACAACCTCAGTGCCGCTGAAGGCCAGGTTTGCACCCAGGAGATGTTCTCCGCACTTGGCGGTGTGCACGCCATCGTTATATCTGACCCGCGCGACATACAGCTTCTGATTGCTGTTTGCCTCCCGACCACCCTCCACGGGCGTCGCACCAAGCTCCTGGATATTCAGCTGGTAGCTGTATCTTACCCACCGTACTGCACGGGGATCACCGATAAGAACTTCGAACTTGTTGAGCTAAAAAAGAAAAGAAAGAAAAAAGTTTTTATTAAATTAAAAGTGAGCTTCGATTTAGACAGGTTATGATGGAGAAGTTTGTAAAAAAAAAAATGGTTTTTATTTACCTCGACGACTCGGCCGCCATAACCGATGACAGCGCCTTCCTTGAACAGGGAGAAGCTTTGCCAATTTCTAAAACAAACACAACGAAAAGATAACATCGATGGGGGTTAAGCGCGTTAAGCATCAACGCATCAATGGCCAACGATCGAACGTACGGATACCATTTTCGTAATATGCACGTGCGATATAGATCGGATTGTTATCCCTGTCCCTTCCGGCCTCTAGGGCAGAGTTCGGAATCTTGTCACGTCCGTCGACGAGAACCCAGGTTGTCCCAGTGCCACGAGGTCCGTGGTTGCGGAACTCTTCAGTGCGTGTATAAGAGTCCTTGTGCCAGTCTTGCACACCCCACGTAAGGGCTTGTTTCTTCGAATGAGGCGTAAGTAAATAAAGCAAATAAATTAAAAAAGGTCAAAATGTAGGGAAAATTACATACTTCCTCCTCAGTTTTCTTTTTCTCGTGTTCGTGCCAGGCCATGTAGCCACCGCCGATAATGGCGGCACCTGCCAAGAGCCCACCTCCGATCTAGTAGTAGGACCCATGGATGGATGCAAGCATGGTTTATGAGCGGGCCTCCTGACGGAGAAATACAAAAAAAAACAGAAAGATGATCTGCACCTTGAGCTGATTCTTGCGATTGTCATCCAAGTCCCACCACTTCTTTGGTTCTTCGTGGGGATCGTCGGGATTCTGGTGGCCGCAGTCTTCCGGCGGATGAACATCTTGTGGGTGATAGTCACCTTGAAAAGGCAAAAAGATGTATTTAAAAAAAAAGTCGATCGATGGTAGAGATAAAACGATCGATTGCCGTACCCTTGTCATGAGGAGGGTCATATGGCGCATGATTATCCCACTCGTTGTCTGGGATGCGACCCCACAAGGCAGGCGTCTTGGGAGGAGTCCAATCGCCCTGAGTTAAGTAGCATAGGATGAGATCAGACGATGATGGATCAGACTGAATTGCACAGGGCACTGGGTTACTACCTGAGATATATGGGGCTGGATTATTTTGTATCTAACACCTAGGAAGGACGATTATTAGAGAGTGGGGGAATTCATCGAGGTTTGAACTAGGACTTTACATTCGAATTCGACGATGTCGCCGTAGTTGTATTGAGTTCCGGGTTGCCAGCCAGGAGGGCTTGTCATTGTTGATGGGTGTGAAAGAGGGTAGATCCCATGGCTGAGGGTTTGTGCCCTTTATATGTGTGTGGGGACGGAAGTATTAGCCCCATTATCGACATCGATGTCTTGGTTGTGTTCCAGTTCCAGCCAAGTGGTGGTGATGTCAGCAGACCCAGAATAATGTGAACAGAAACGGGTGCAGAGCAGACGGGTGCAGTTAGGTACCTAGATGTGTGAGTGATGACATGACGGGTGCGGTAGCGTGTGTGGACTCTACGGCCGCCTGTTTCTTCACTCTTACCTTACCTTGCTTTCATATTGCCGCCGATCAGGCGAAAGTGAAAACGGTGCCTCATATGTAGTATCACATACTGACGTTATAATCAGCCGCGCTCTCACGCATACTGTACACTTTCATTTCTCGATTATGAACTTTTCCCTATCCCCACGCGTTGCAACATGAAATCGGGATTGATTGGCGATTCCTTGATTTTATGATAAGTTACTATAGTACGCGCGTAGTAGCCTGTGGCGGCGTAAAATGGAAACATTGTATATTGTTTGGAGATCTCGACTGTCTTCCGCTGCCGTCCAAGGTGTGCACCAGTACTGTATACATCGATGAGGCCCAACAGCACGACGGCACATAACCGTACAACCAACAGCGTGATAAAACGAGACAAACACCACGGAAATCTCGCAAAGCGTATCAGGCGACCCGGCTCGTTCAGTTGAGGCACAACACTTCGTAGTCCTGCAGACAGCATGTCAAAATGTTTCTTACTGACCACACCATCAACCTATGACTTACATCGACAGTCACCTCCTTGCCGCCGAAGCCCAGGTACGAACCCGGGAAATACTCTGCGACCTTTGCAGCATGCACACCACCATCATATCTGACCCGAGTGAGGTAAAGGGGTGTGCCGTCTTTTGCGATCGTCCCGCCCTCCACGGGCGTTGCATTCAGTTCCTGGACATTCAGTTTCTTTCTGCATGCTACCCATCGTATCGCACGGGGATCCCCTATGAGAACCTCGAACTTATTGAACTGATTTTCAAACTGAGCTTCCGACAAGAAATGGGAAGTGTGAGCTTACTTCAATCACCCTGTAATATCCAACAGCCGAACCTTCTTTGAACAAGGGAGAAGCTTTGCCAATTTCTAAACAAAGGAATGAAACATAAACAAGGGGAAGAAGCCAATCTAGCGAACGTACCGATGCTATCTTCGTAATACACCCGTGCAAAGTAGATTGGATGCCCATCTTTGTCTTTTCCGGCCTCTATGGCTGACTTGGGGATCTTGTCACGTCCATCAACAAGAACCCAGGTTGTGGGAGCACGAGGTCCATGGTTGCGGAACTCCTCGGTGCGCACATAAGCATCACGCTGCCATCTCTGCAAACCCCACATGAAACCTTGTTTCTTCGACGAGGGTAAGCAGGAAAAATCAGAATGAAAAGGGGGTAATAAATTCACATCCTCTTCACTTCTCCCTTTCTTGTTTTCGTCCCAGGCGTGATATCCAGCGTCAATAGTGGCGGCACCTGCCAAAAGCCCACCTCCGATCTGGAGTAGTCATGAGTGGCCTGATAGAGAGCCAAGATGAGAGAGATATCTGCACCTTAATCTGTTTCTTGCGATCGTCACCTAAGTCCCGCCATCTATTCTTTTGTTCTTCGTGGGGAACTATAACAGTCTGACCTGGGTGCCAGCTACAGTCGTCTGGTTGATGTACATCTTGCCTGTTGTAATTACCTTGAAAAGGCAAACATATGAAGTTGATTGGTCGCAGAGATAAATGACCGATTACCCATTTCATGGGGAGGGTTGTACGATTCATGATTGTGCCACTCGCTTTCTGGGATGCGACTCCACAAGATAGGCATCCCGGGAGGAGCCCAACTACGCTGATAAGACTATAAGACGACAATCAGCCTGAATTGTGCATGGTTTTGGTCACCTGAGACCTATGAGGCTGGGTTATTTTGTATCTAATACCTAAGGAAGGGCGATGAGAGTTGAAATTATTGAGTTTGTACAAGGACTTACGGTATTCAACGACGTCGCCGTAATTGTATTGGGTACCAGGTTCCCAGAGGGGGGGTGACATTATCGATGGAGGTGAAAGGTGAGACCAGGCGTGAGTATTTTGCATGCTTTATATGTGGTAACTCCATTATCGATGGTTGGCAGTGAACTAGTGAACAGTCAAGTGAGTGACGATGATGTCAGGCCTAGAGAGCGTCTTACATAATCAGAATTGACTTTCGAGAGGCGGCTCGTACACAGTCCCAATACGGAGGCTACACCGCGACTCCGAGTCGCCGTTAGCCCCACCCATCTGCTTATGCTGCTTAATATCGGGATTGACTAACGATTCCTTGATTCCATGATACGTAAGTTACCAGAAGCCTGTGGCAGCATAAAATGGAACCACTGTATTTGTATGGAGATCTATAGCTAGCGGTTTGCCGCCGTCCAACGTGCGCAGCATCTAGTACTGTAACACCCCGTTTCAGTTGTCGATGAGACCCAACTGCACGACGGCACATAACCATAGAACCAACAGCGTGATATTACGAGACAAACATTACAGAAATCTCGCAAAGCGTATCAGTATCAGGCGCCCGGCTCATTCGTTGAGGCACAATACTTCGTAGTCCTGCAGACAGCATGTCAAAACGTTTCTTGCAGACCACACCATCAACCTATAACTTACATCGATAAGAACCTCCTTGCCGCCGAAGGCCAGGATCGATCCCATGAACTGCTCTGCGACCTTCGCAGCATGCACACCACCACCATATCTGACCCGTGTGAGGTAAAGGGGAGTGCCATCTTTCGCGATCGTCCCACCCTCCACAGGCGTTGCATTCAGTTCCTGGACATTCAGTTTCTTTCTGCATGCTACCCATCGTATCGCACGGGGATCGCCTATGAGAACCTCAAACTTGTTGAACTGATTTTCAAACTGAGCCTCCGACAAAGAAATGGGAAGTGTGAGCTTACTTCAATCACCCTGTTATAATATCCAACGGCCGAACCTTCCTTGAACAAGGGAGAAGCTTTGCCAATTTCTAAACAAAGGAATAAACAAGGGGAAGAAGCCAATCTAGCGAACGTACCGATGCTATCTTCGTAATACACCCGTGCAAAGTACATTGGATGGCCATCTTTGTCTTTTCCCGCCTCTATGGCTGACTTGGGGATATTGTCACGTCCATCAACAAGAACCCAGGTCGTGGGAGCACGAGGTCCGTGATTGCGGAATTCCTCAGTGCGCACATAAGCGTCACGCTGCCATCTCTGCAAACCCCACGTGAGGGCTTGTTTCTTCGACGAGGGTAAGTAGGGTAAAGTCAAAATGAGAAAACGGTAATAGACCCACTTCCTCTTCACTTCTCCCCTTGTTTTCGTCCCAGGCATGGTAGCCAGCGTCAATAGTGGCGGCACCTGCCATAAGCCCACCTCCGATCTGGAGGAGTCGTGAGTGGCCCGATAGAGATTCAAGATGAGAGAGAGATCTGGACCTTGAGTTGTTTCCTGCGATCCTCATCTAAGTCCCGCCATTTCTTCTTTTGTTCTTCGCGGGGAACTATGACAGTCTGATCTGGATGCCAACTGCAGTCGTCTGGTTGATGTACATCTTGGCTGTTGTAGTTACCTTGAGAAGGCAGAAAGATGAAATTTGATCGACTGCAGAGATGAACGATCGATTACCCTTTTCATGGGGAGGGTTGTACGATTCATGATTGTGCCACTCGCTTTCTGGGATGCGACTCCACAAGATAGGCATCCCAGGAGGAGCCCAACTACGCTGAATAATACGATAAGACGATAATCAGACTAAATTGTGCATGGTTTTGGTCACCTGAGACCTATGAGGTTGGGTTATTTTGTATCTAATACCTAAGGAAGGGCAATGAGAGTATGAAATTATTGAGTTTGAGTCGGGTGTTTGACAAGGACTTACGGTATTCGACGATGTCGCCGTAATTGTATTGGGTACCAGGTTCCCAGAGAGGGACTGACATTATTGATAGAGGTGAAGGATTGAGCCAGGTGTGAGTATTTTGCATG
>WTXE01000386.1:0-21758 GCA_022496225.1 Russula aff. rugulosa BPL654 | reverse complement strand
TTGGTTGGGGGTAGGGATTCGTGAATGAATGGGTGGGGAAAGGCGGCCTGAAGAGGGGCCAGGTGCAACTTGCTGAGGAAAGTAGCCAAGATATCATGTTCTTGGTTGAATTGGTTCACCTGCAGCGAAACGTCATGAACATGTATCTAAGAAACATGAACCGGTACGCACTGGAGCACCCGGTTGTCCTTGAACGGGGATACCTTGGACATCCCTACGTCCGGAATACATATGCGGGGTTCTGTTGCCCAGGTGTCATCGATCAAAGGAGGTCCGATAGTAGAGCGATGGAATTCACTGACGGCAATTGGTTGTGGGTGATAGTCTATGGTGCCTTGATAACCCACGTCAAGGTGGTGCGGGTCTTGCGCTCTACCTGGTCCAGCAATACCCTCATTGGCGGAGGTATATCCTCTCGATGACCTTCAGGTTGGCCATTGGCGGGAGCGGGCGGGCCTGAAGGACACAAGATAAATGAGCACCTGCACATGTCAGAGGTCCCGAATATCGATGTTAAAAACTAACCAGGATTGGTGCAGAACGCGACGAGAAGACGCGTCGGCAGAAAAGTCATGGTGTGGAGGCTGTGGGGGCCATCTGATATTGCGAGCTCAACGGGGTGTGAAAAGTATTCTAACACTGAAGCTGAAAACTGAGTGGTGTGTGATGATGGCTCTGAGCTTGGTATGAAGGAGATTAAATAGTACTCAGGCTAACGCCTGGCGACCAGAGCCGAGTGACCTACAGAGAAACAGACGAGGCTGTGAGACTGTGAGCTGGGTCTCTCTTCATCGTTGATGTCAGTGCCAAACTGTAGGAAATTAAAAAACACGATGGGTCCCAGATATTCGGATTGTCCCAGTCCCTGTAAACCACAAAGTCGATCAGTTCGCGAGGCTTTGAGAGATTACGGTTGAACAGATACCAAATCTGGCCTTTGGTCCGCCGGTCACGGGTCACGGTTCCCACGCAAGTACACGCTCAGTTACAAGTACTCTTAACTTATGAAGAAGTTCCCTTAGTTCGAACTCGTCTTTTGTCTTATCCGCGTGCCCTCTCCTTTCCCTACTGCCTAACAGGTCTTCGAGTATATGGACAGAGACGATCTCCTCAATATGTTAAGACTCCACTCAATATTACGTTGCGGAGGTCCGCCAAGCACCCCTTTTCGTACTGGATGAAACGTCTTTTTATCCCACTGGGTACTTCAGTGGTAGTTCTCCACTCGTGTGTTACTCGATCGGAGTCTCAGAACCCATTGGCAACCAACCCCAATTTTATTCCCTGAGTACCAAGGACAGGCACACGCCCAGTACATGCGGTTACCGGCTTTACACCATAGCAGAAACTCGTCTTGCGCACGAGCATTCTCGCAAACACACTGACATTGGGAGAGTGACGAGAGGTTTGAGAGTACTCTTATGGTTTGACACGTCTCTTGGGAGGAAGAGGACGCCTTACATTTGCTATTGACAAAGCTCAGAAGGGTAGCATGAATAACATGATTGTAAAGTCCGAAACAATTCTGTCACCACCAGCGGGAGTTTATACGTCCATGTGGCAAAAACAAATCCAGTTATCCTACCAAAATCTATCCTTGGGATTATATCGATCATATCCAGTCGTACCAGGGAAGTAAGTGGGCGGTCCATGACTGAAGCCGACCCTTTACTGGGGCCGGGAGAAGTAAAGATCGATTGGCATTGTATGCACGAGCGAAGGATAGTTGGCGCTCGTCGGACGAGTTCCACGCAATATGACTAAAGATAAGGCTCCCGATCCCGTGTGGGAAAACGCTGCCTTGACGTGTTTCATGTCAGTCAGGTGGTTGAGGGCACGCACGGAAGCTTCATTGGGCGCTATTGAGGGAATACGTAGCTGAAAAGAACGGGACTACAGTAATTTCGGTGAAAATTGGAGCTGAGACAACATGCTGCAGACGTCGAAAACATGTTGATACATCCAGTTGGTGGTAGTGGAGTGGAGTGAGAGCACTGTATCAAACAGTAAGTTTGTCGGGGGTTCGGCACTCAGCCGGAGTCTCGGAGAGGATTAGCCCGGGTTCATAATAGCAGTGACCAATTTACACACTAATATATGTTCTGCTGGTTGTGCAGGTGTTCGCACTGTGTTGGCGGCGGCCAGTTGAGCTCTGTCTGTTGAGTTGCAGCGGACCGTTAACCTGATGCGATGGCCATTCGGTGCGGTCAGCCTCCGTTACGACGGTCATTTGGTCTCTGTTGAATAACCCCTCTCAGAAATCGCAACCCTTACGAATTTCTTGGTTCGACCGAGAAGTACATAAGCACTTCCTGGCCATAGGAATCAGACGGTTTGACTCGGAAAGCCTTGCCTGCGTGGACATAGCTGATCGAACGAATCTTTTATGAGTGAGTCCTGTAAATTGAATGCGAGTCTTGGGTAGTAGGCCAGAACTTCCTACCGGTATCCATGAACCTTGTGACGCAGCAGTAGATATCGGGATCATCGGGATAAGTACAACTCACCATCGCACTGGCACGACTTGTCATCATCATACCCACAGTAATTAGCCCCTGAAGGGCTTGAGGCCTAAAGGCGTGATGAGAGTATCACCGCTGTACACCTAATTCAAGTTTGACCGTGACCGTCGGAACAACGAGCCTAAAGTGAGTGGTCAACATGACCTAACCCTAACGGTACCAATGTCCTACCGACAGTCAACCGACTCGTACTACAGTGTCTGATACACCGTGACATTCTCGACAAACCTTTCTTCCGAGTTGGTGTCCATGAGTCTGTGAACTTTCAGAAATTGAATGCCGCCTTAGGCTGGCTGTACGGTGCCAGTGCAGATGGTCAACCTCGCACAGTAAAACCAAATTTGCAGGTCGGATTTCCCGATAATAGATTTGGTAACATCGCGTCGCCAATATGGTAGGTTTTCCCTTCCCTCACTTCAGGGTCTCTCAAACGCACTCAAATATGTGTTCGGTGATGATGTGGATCTTCTTGTGATGGATAAGGGCATGTATTGACAATTATCAATGATCGTTAACAGGTCTCACTGCGGACGGCGGATTCCAGTTCTTCTATATATTCAGGCGTGGGCACGGCCTTCAGGGTAGACAAGCGCATGGCAGAGCACGATGCACATACCTCGAAGCGGACTGTCCTGGAAGGCAGGCACCGGGTCCTGTATGAGATCCCGTCACTTAAATTTCCCCGTCTTACAAATCGCACCTTACGAAGAGGACGAACCACGTACACGCTTGTTTACTGCTACAGTAGCTAATCGGCGAGCCTTCCCGATCAGAATTGCCTTCGGACACCTGGGCCCATCTTCATATTTTGGTACCGTCTGCTTGCAACCCGCCGTGTCCGTCTTACCTTGCCGCTAATGGATCACGTTTCCTTTTTCTGCCTCAGGGAGATCGTCCCATCTTCTTGTCACTCACGGTCCTGGGAATGATGAGAGTCAAGCTTCGGTCGTACACAGCGTCACGGAACTGTTTCAGGTCCGCCATCAATTCAGGTGAAGAATTTGGTTCAGAGTATTCTTCCCTTTCATGCTACTGCCCACGCCTTCGCTCTGACGTCCGCCGACCGCCTTGCAGCCGCACAGTTACACAGCTCCCTGCTCCCCTGTTTCTCAACGACTCTCAGTTCGGCCGCTGTTTCCCACTTGTACCACCAGCTCGAGTCTTTATTGGATTTAATTTTGTCTGGCATCCTTTGCCTGTATATCTTCCTAGTTCAAGTTGTATGGCGGTCGACCTGTCCATCCGGGCCGTCGCATGTGCAACCATTAAAAAGTTCTGGGGTGGGTTCCACAGCGCTCTCCCTACATGCTTTCCCGTTTGCGAGTGCTCGAGCTGGCATGCCTCTCCAGGTGCCGGGTACCCCGTTAAATGAAATGAACTTAATCATTCTGATTTGAAACAGAATGAGAATGAGAACGAGAATGGCAAAAATGCAGAAAACATGCATTCATACATAACATAATCAGCGGCTGCGGCGCATTGGCTCGAAGTTCCTACCGTTCAGAACATGCAGAGACATAATTGAGCTTGACTTTTGTGAATCGTTTCTACGTGGTGGGGTGAGACGAGAATGCAAATAGCGAGCCAATCAGAGAGCGAGAAGGCACCTTGGTCGCGTTGTCACAAGCATCTTGAACCACATTGACCACCTCCATGACGCCATGTACCATTACACCGTTACGAGCAGCGCATACACCCATCGGAAGCATGAAATTCTGCCATCTCAAAATGAATCAAACCCAATATTCCGTACGACTGTTTTTGTCGTGGTTCCCTTAAGCGGCTCCTAGTCATTCCCCCCCTCCCCTAAAGCAACTGTCGGACAGGTGCATGTTGCAGTCGATCATCAAGATGTTCTCGTCAAAGTCGCTATCCAAAAAATCGGTCAGTCCCCTAAGTGTCAAGCTCCAGGAGACTCAAGAAAAGGACGAGAAGACTGCCGCAGACGCTCTTGTCGCCAGCGACAAACTCGAAGCGCCAGAAACTCCCGAAAGTATACTGCTTGGCCGTCAGCGTTGAATCACAGCAGGGGTCGGACTGTGTCCTGTGTCCTTGAAATTCCAAGTTTTATGGGAAGATGTCGCACCGCGTTAGACTCGGACGCTCTGAAGAATAATGCCCACTTTCAAGCCATCTATCATGTACGCCCTTTTCCCTTTGACTGCGCATATCATTACCTGACCTATTCTTTTCATTTGATAGCAAATCACGCCGCGACATGTATCCCAACTCATCAGGGCAAGAGTCAAATTCGATCTCCTTGCGAGACCGTACACCTCCACCTCTTCGACATTGCAGGATACTCATGTAATCAACCCTCCGGGATCTTGATACACTTCGGCATTGCCTTGACGCTCGCTTCGCGCTCTCATGCAGCTTGCATTCTGGCAAGAGGCTTTCCATTCAGCGGGATGTCCACAATCTGACTACGGTGGAGAAGGCGCCTCTCCCAGCGACGATGTCCAAATACCACGAAAAAACTAGCAAACTTTTTGGGGGAGTAGAAGCACGCTGTTTGGCAAACTTGTGAGTCAAGTTCTCACACTCGCAGTCCCCATCAATCAAAGGCAGGGGAGTTCGTCAAGGACGGGGTGCATACATGGCCCAGACGCCCACCTGGGCTGCCTGCTGAAGGATGCAGTACATGGTGTGTTCATTTCATTGGCGAGTGGACACGTTGACAGCCAATTGTCAGCTATTTACAGCTCTCGCACGCATAAACATCCGACCGCTTTTCTGCTACGCCAACAACCCGTTTACTGGCTCTTATCAGCAAACGTTACTTTGCTGGAATGGGACTATGACGATCCTCAGCCACATTTCTCAATCCGCGGCGGCGTTTCTGCCATGGGAAGTCACGTGTTGTTTGTTCTCGAATCCCATTGCCACGGCCATCAAAACGCCTTACATCTAATCCGTGTATTAGTTGCTTGCCGTGTTTGTCCGTCAGAAACAAACCTCGTCATGCGTACAATAGGGAGCAAATTGCTGTACCACCTGTACTCGAGTTTTTGCCCTGCGGGCGTCTAGGTGACGTCGTCTCATTGGATGGTTCGTGGCTGAGGCGCTGAATAATAAACCTGATGGGGAGACCCGCTAGCAGAGCATTCGATGGTGGGGACCGATTTCGCTCGTCCACCCCAGTCCCAAGGGCAGACAAAGATGATTGATGACCGTGGAGATCTACCGCTATCCCCACTACTGTTGCTCGCCGGAGAAGAGTGGAAGTAGAACATCCATAGAATGTATTCAAGAAGTAGGCGGACTCAGAACTTGCCGCCATTGGCTCTGCTCCGTCGCCCTTCATTAAGCTTTCATTGTTGGCCCTCGTCCGTGGCCCTCGTCTGACTGGATGCCGCTCCGGCACAATGTGGCCTCATCAACACTGCCACCTGGCGACGCGGCCGCCGCTTGACTGACTATAAGGCAGGCGTCGTCAGGAACCAGCAAGGTTTATGTAAGCAGATTCTGCTTGTCCAACGCTCCTGCTAAGTTAGTAGAACTTCAGGGAGAGCTTTGATGCTGACGGTCCGTTCTGATCGTTGCTCGGATCTCCTCGGAGCCACGCTTGGAACAGCTCATCCGTGTCGGACCCGCTTACATGCCCTCAAGTTCAACTTAATTCTCTCCTTCGCGTCATGTCAACACCAAACAACCCACTGCTTCCCCGACTACCGATGCAAGACCAAATGTGAACGTGCTCCAAACCCATTTCTTCCTCCTCCCATCGCCTCTATTTTCCCTCATTCTCACCTTTCCCTCTTCGCTCTCGGACATCGTCAACCAACCACCACGCGGCAATCGTACGCATTCCCTTCTACATTTAGATTTGGTCTCTCTTTTCCATACTAACAAATCTCTTCCTATCTCTCGTGTGCGTCCTGTGCGAGGACGTGTGCCCTTACTCCCTTTACACCGATATCCCCGCCACCGCTACAGTGCGTACAATGCGTGTATATATACCTACCCTCCTGCTCGTCGAAGAGGGCACGGCGTTCTAATCAGAAATTTGTGTACTCTTCACCATTTCTCTTGTGTGTCCTCGTCTCCGTGGAACCGCTGTCCACACCGCCTCTGCCGACCTTTCACCCTCCATCTCAGGCTGCCTCATTCCCCCCTCCCTCTCGTTTCCCTCTCTGTTCAGGACGACATCTCCACTCTCGCGGCCTTGCTCTTATCGACAACACCATCTTTCACCAACGTGAGACTGTGCAGGGAGAGCGTCACCGAACAGGTCGCTGATCGAGGCAGGTACCGTATGTCCAAAGTTCCCTCGCACTCCAACTAACAATTTGTTTACCGGGGGGACCTCAGATTACGCCAAGACGAAAAGAACCGTGTGCGGCGAACGCTGGGTCTCTCCCTCCCATGTCTCGAACCAATCACGAGACCCAAATTACTCAACAGGGTTCCTTTGGTTCTTCTGGATGGGTTTCTCGCGAAGTAAGTGAAAGCTCTATCTCGCTTAACCTAGTTGTCGTAATCAAATGAATGTTCTCTCAAGTCGATCGATCAACACGCACGGTGCTATTTCGTTCTCACGGGGTCAGCGCACTCTCAGCGTTTGGCGATCATCATTTGTTTAAGCCGAGATACTGATCTCACACACTATCTTCCCGTCGTTCCTGGGAATCCGCATACAGTAAGTACAGTAAGTCAAAATTTTCCTTCAGGCGCATCGCGGCGCGGCGCACTCATACGTGAGTAATCTCGATCCCGATCAGGTTTTCGCGATTATACGTACACATTAGAGCATATTCGCAGTAGTGTTTTTCTTAACTCCTTGGTGAAATTTTGAGCTCCACTTAGATTTTTTTTTGCCATTTGGGGTAGGAGCTTAGTTAGAAAGAACGTAGAAAATCACTACTGCGAATACACTATGTTCTATTCCTTTAGTACAGTATGCTGAAACTACTTAGAGTATAAGATTGCTCGTGGGCGACACTCCCTTGGAACTTTTGACTCAAATACGAAACTGTGACCGTGGTTGGTGGCCGTAGGTTTCTAAGGGTTAGTCGCCGGTTACTGGAGAAATCCTCGGGATGAGACTATGAAGGCTCATCTACCCCAGCGACGCACACGGCTTAGACCCCGTCAGATACTTTGCTTAAAGCAGGTGCCAGGTCAGAGAGGGAACAGAGGAAGCACTCTGAAGCTAGCTGATACAATTACGGTATTGTTACTTCCTTCGGCTACTCACACAAGCTTTGTAAGACCCTCTACCTCAACGTCTTCATAGAAATGACCTTTAGGGATCCAGGCAGGGAAGTAACACCCCGACAAGAAGACATCAGGCGTCTCGAGCATGATCACGACTTCGAGTCGACCAGCGGCTCCCGCTCCCGTGCTCACCATGCCAACCTGTGCAGATAACGATTGACCAATTCGTCAGTGACTCGGTGGTATGCTGCTCCTAGTTAGTTGGGGGCAAAGAAATGGACGCGGAAAGGCCTGAACGGGGTCCGGTGCAACGTGTTGGAGAACGTAGCCAAAGAGGTTACGTTCTTGATCCACCTGCGACGAAACGTCTTAGACATGTATCCAGTGAGCGTAAATCAATACTCACGAAGGCATTCGGCTGTATTTGTGCCGGGGGATCTTGGGCGTGTCCTACGTCCGGGAACATATATGCGGGTTTCTATTGTCGGGTGTCATTGATCTTAAGGAGACTTAGTAGCAGTAAGACGGAAAATACTGACAGCAAGTAGTTGAGAGTGATAGTCTACAATACCTTGATAGGCCATGTCGATGCTGAGCGGATCTTGTACTTCAGGTTGCCCATGGGCGGGAGCGGGTGGAACCTAAAGAGGGATACATATTGATGGATGAGAACCTGCGTGGAATGACCCGAGCGTCTGCAGCGCATGGTTATAAAGTTGTGCTGTGTCGGAATGCTCGGACCACTACGTCCGCGGTCACGTTTTTGGTGGCGTGAGACTTTTCACCCTTCTAAGGAGCGGCCGAACATTACCGTGACAGTATGGCGCAGCGCCCTTCCCTTTCCGAGTTTCCGAGTCCCTTTCCTGTCCCGAGCATCGTACCCTAGACTGAAGTCGGTGAACCTTCCCGTAGACGAGGAACGACCCGGCCGTCTGCCACGTCGAGGAAATCGGTTACACAAATGCTTCTACGATTAACTAGCGAGGTGGAGATGTAATACAAGTATTTCCCCGAATCCAATAACGCCCCTTCCGTCAAAATTTCCCCACCAGCTGTCAGTCTACCGTCCCCTGGCCTTGTGTCATCAAAAAGTGCAGGGAGAATTATTGAAGATATGTAAATCTACCAGGTTTGTGTACATGTACGATCAAAGCAATCCCCTTTTTTAGTCTCACCTCGAGCCAGTCATTGAGCGCGGCATCTGATGCATATCATCTGGAGGCCCTTTTGACCCGAAATGTGCAACCTGGCGGATCGCAAAGTATTTATAAGGCGTACTTTCGTTTAAACTCGGCGGAACAGACTCGAATAAAAGGCAGAGATTCGGCTCACCAGCACGCCTCAGGTGTCCTCCTGCATGTGTTGTCTGTCTTGTGTCCACTGGAATAAGGAACTTGGTCCTGATAGCCTTGGAGAAGTACGGAGATAAGCATCTTTCTTCCTACCCCATCATTACATTACTCCTGTCCGATCTACGCAGCCACAGCGAGCCCATGCCTATACCCGTAAGGGCTTGTGCACGTGAATAGATTGTCAAAGTACTCAAGTGGGGCAGAGGATGCTCCTTCGTGTGGTTAACGGCATTAACACCTAAAGCCCGTTTGTGACTACTGTAACTGCGGGAAAAATATAACACCGATCGACTCTCTCTCCACCTGGGGTGGGGTGGGATTCACACCAGAGCAAGAGCTTACAGTAGGGATGAGCAGGCTCTAAATTCTCCGAGAACAAGTCACTCGACACCCTCCCTGATTTTGAAGAGGGCCATATTTGCGAGTAAATATTTCGAAAACCTTTACTTTCCCTTTGCTTCGTCAACCACCTTCTCAGGAGCAATGACTGCTAGCTATGAAGGGACCCGGATAAACCGAGTATGGGTTGTCCGGGGCCCGGAAAGATGATCTACGTGCTCACTGGCGTCAAATGAGGCAGATTACTACCTGAACAGGTGATGTCATTGCATTTGTCAAACTGAGGGACATATGGCATTATGTCTCTTTGTTAGAGAACCAACACGTGCAAGTTATGTGAAGGAGGTGCGTGTTTGCCTCGCTGAGAGTTGGAAACAATCCTTGCGTTTCACTGCGCTGCCGCGTGTGTCACACGAAGCAGTCGATCTAATGCAGCGGTTACTCTATGAGCCGGTTAGGTTCCGTGTGTCTGTCTGTCGGCGTGCGCGCACAATCAATTGTAATTCTGACTTTTGGTCTCCGTCCGCCATGTCACTCGGCGTTTCCCTTCGCTGCTGCGTGTGTCACACGAAGCAGTCGATCTAAGCAGTTGCTCTGTGAGCCTGAAGACCGGTTGGGTTCCATGTATCTGTCTGTTGGCGTACTCGCACAATCAATTATCCTGACTTTTGGTCTCCGTTCCATTTAGCGTCATGTCACTCGGCAGAAGATCTTGATTTGAAAATAATCCTTGCGTTTTCCTGCGCTGCCACGTGTGTCACACGAAGCAGTCGATCAATGCAGCAGTTGCTCTGTGAGCCTGAAGACCGGTTGGGTTCCATGTATCTGTCTGTTGGCATACTCGTACAGTCGGTTGTAATCCTGACTTTTGGTCTCCGTTCCAATTAGCGTCGTGTCACTCAGTAGAAGTGGGTACAATCCTTTCGTTTCCCTACGCTGCCACGTGTATCACACGGAGCAGTTGATCTGTGAGCCTGAAGGTCGATTTTGTTCCATATATCCGTCTGTTGGCGTGCTCATACAATCGATTGTACTCCTGACTTTTGGTCTCCGTTCCATTTAGTCGCTCGGCAGAAGAACTTGAATTAGAAACAACCCCTACGTTTCGCTGCGCTGCCGCGACGCCGCATGTGTCACACGAAGCAGTTGATCTAATACAGAAGTTGCTCTGCGAGCCTAGGCCGGTTGTGTTCCGTGTATCTGTCTGTTGGCGTACTCATACAATCTCTGTCTCATGTTACTGGCCACCCTGTTGTGGAAGCCCAGCCGAGGCCCGTCTTTTTCGGCCGAAAGATCTGAGCCGACGATCTCACTAGTATTGATGGATCCGGCTCCCTCGAGGTCCAACCGAGGAGTGAGATCTGTGTGAGAATGGGTCCACAAGTAATTTTGTACCGCTCTTGTACCTGCTGCTTCTGTTAAAAAGTAAAAGATCACAAATGGATACGCTAAGTCATCCTCCCCTAACTTCGTGCAGGCTGTCTGGAAACGGCCCCTAAACCAATTTTTACCCTCGTCTCGCTCGCATTAGCCCCCTCAGGGGAATCTCGCGTAAACCCTTCCCCTCTTCCCCCACATACCATACCACATTTACACCTCCTATTTACGCTTATTTCTCTCAATAGGTATTTTCACTGTACAAATAGCCAAAGTTTACTATACAGGTAGAACATGTAGTACACGTAGTTAAATAGCGCGATATGCGCTCAGCTGAATATCCATCCAAGTTTTCTGTTCTCGAAGCCCATATCTGCTCTCGCCTCTGCTCGATCTCGCTGTTCGCTGAGCGACAGTCTTTTTCTGCCCACGCCTATCTAGTTTACTACTTGCTGCTCACCTTCGTTCCCACAGGCCCAGTCGCACCTGTGAAGTAACTGAAGTTCCCTGCGGCAGTCCCTGCGGTAGTTTCATTTCCCTGTAGTCTCGTGTAACCAATACCCAAAGAATGCTAGTATAAGCGCATTATTTTCCCGCAAGCAGCCAGGTGATGATGTTTCATTGCTCATTGGATATGATTGTGACAGAAACGCTGAAAATCAAGTTGATTCGCTCAAACGAGCAACCTCGATCATGATCTGGTGTCCACGACAGATCGCATCTACGCATCTGTACTATAAGGTCGAACTCTCAAGCTGACTCAAATTTGAAACTGCTGTGGTTGAGAACGTCTCGTGATGAGAGACAACAGTTTCGAAGCACACTGCCCAGTACTGCCAGAATTCAGGTTTGGGAACAGCATATATAATATGTGCAGCAAGAACGGTGACATGCAAACATGGTAGCACTGACGATGAGGCACGGAAAACAGACACTAATAGCTAATGTCCGTTTTAATAAATACATAAATAGCCTTGAGCCCCTCACATCGACTTGTTGAATCTCTATTCAACGCCTTCCATAAAACTAACTTCTAGGGGAGGGGAGGCCAGCGAAAATAAGTACCTCAACAGAAGACGGCCTCAGAGACCGATGGGCGTCTTGAGTGTGATCACGACTTTATATCGACCATTGGTGCCTGCTTCCACGCTGACCATACCGACCTGTGTATCTGGGTGGTACCAATAACGACTTGCAAGTCGTCGGAGATCCTCTGGTTTTGGTTGGTTGGGAGTAGGGATATCGTGAACAGACAGATTAGGAAAGGCGACCTGAGGGTCTGGTACCACATGCTGGGGAAAATGGCCAAGGAGGTCACGTCCTTGATTCATCTGTGGCGGATCATATTGAAAATGTGTCCAAGAAAGATAATCGATACCCACTAAAGCGTCAGGTTGGACTTGTGCCTGGATACCTTGAGCGTGTCCTTCATCAGGGAATATATATGCTGGGTTCTATTGCCGAATGTCATTGAGACTCGGTAACAGTAAAATGGAAGATACTGACAGCAAGTGATTGAGGGCGATAGTCTACAATTCCTTGATAGGCCATGTCAATGCGGTACGGATCTTGCACTCTACCGGACCCAGCAACACCCCCTACTGGCGGAGGCATTTCATGACGATGGCCGGGAGAGGGTGGGGCCTGAAAAGGGATACACATTGATGAATGAGGACCTGTGTAGAAACACCCAATATCGAAAACTGACCCAAGCATTCTGCACCGCATGGTTATATCGTTGGTGCTGGATAGAGTGAGAGAACGGGTCGGGGGGCGGCGCCTCAGCAGGAAGGTCATTGGTTTGATGGCGGTCGGGGAGGTCCATCTAATATCGTAAGCTCAACAACGTAAGATGGAGATTCTAATACTGCAAACTGAATCCTCAGTCAAGGCTACGATGAGTGAGGGCAATATTGGACCTACCCTGTCTCGAATACAACGAACCGCCGTGCGAATTGCCGCCAGTGGGGCTCGACCTAAACTGTCCTCCGTGGTTCGAGTAATTGTGGTGGGACATAGTTAGCTACAGAAGAAGACAAAGGATGTAGTGTGATGAAGGAACTCTGAACCTTGAGAGGGTGGTTTAAGTAGCTAGGAACATCATACGGAGCCTGAGTATACCTACACCAACAAAGATGGCTGTGTAGCTATGGGTGTGGATCCACCTCGAGGACCACTCACAGTGGTGAAGGGTTCAGCGTAATTGTAGTGGTAAGAGGCAGACTCAGGTTTCGAAACGGATCGGAAGCGTGTAAGTTACAAGAGTAGTTGGAGGGAGAGGGGGTGATGAGTCGAGGGAGGCATTACCCGGCTCTTGGTCCTGATCATGAAAGATGACTCAGTGCCAAGCTTTCGGAAATTACAACGATGGGATCTCCGAATAGGCGTGCACACTGCACACCCCGGTGGGTTTCTTGGACGGTCCATGTTCGGGACAAAGCAGATCATTTCAAGTTCGCGTGGACACGGCCCCGTTTCCGCGACCCAAAAATATGGGAGCAAGGTAAGCATAAGAATGATCGACATGTTCCCTGGGAAGGTCAAGTCGCTGTTGTTGGCTCTGAGTGAGGAGTCAGGAAGAGAAATAAAATCAACCAGCTGTATCTGGAAGACCTCTTGGACTTGATTTGGGAGTACGGCGGGCCACGACATGACCGGGCAGTGCTGGGCATGATGCATGATGGACTATGCAAAGAAGTATTACGGCTTGATTAGAATGGCTACTGAAGAGCTGAACTCAGGCGCAGCTGTAAACTTGAAGACGCGGCTGCGACTGAGGAGGCGTTTTTTCCAGCACGTGTCCGTGGCGTCAAGCATGCATATGGTTGCCGAGTGGTCGCCGCGCACGAAGCACGGCGTGTAAGCGCATGCCAGCACAGGGTCGATCTGGCTGCGAGTCTCGCCTTTCAATGGCCAATAGACCGTCCGGCAAGGGCCTGGACGGTCTATTAGCCTTGCCCATTGCCCAATCGGTCTCGTAAATCCCCTGAATCTCCTCAGTACTACCTATCCATCCCCCCTTTCCCGTCCCGAGGACAGCATCGAGCCCTGGACCGAGCCTTTCCCTACTACATTACGTGGAGGAACTCTATCAACTCACTTTTACGATTTACTAGCGCTAATCCCGACTGCATCTCCTTCTCGGATTCTCTGGGGTCTGGGGAGCAGGTGCAGATCCTCCTCCTGAGTCCTGATGTGACTGGTAGCTGGTCCGCGATTCGAGGATCCCTAAATCTAATAATTCCCCTTCCGTCAATTTTGCCGACCAACTGTCAGCTTCAGTTTACTATCCCCTGGCCCCATGTCGTCAAAGAAGGCAAGGCGAACTAGTAAAGACATGGTGTTTTTTGTACGTTTACGATCAATACTTATTATCATAATCAATTTCACCGTAAACACATTACTCCTATTAGATTCATACTGGACTATACCCGCCAAGGCTCGAGGGCGAGAGGCAAACCAGGCTCGCGCCGTTAATGGGGCAGTTAGTTGAACTTAGTTCGCTCAAGTTGGACCAGCGGTGGACGGCGGACGCAGAAGATGCTCCTTTATGCGTGGTCAATGAACCCCTGTTCGTACTGGAGAATCCAGTAACTCGCCATCTATCTAATGTGGGGTGTTCGAAGACACCTAAGTTGCTGCATGCTACTGTATGTGCGTTTGGTGCTGTATCTCTCGTGAGAGAATGAACCGCTGGTAAGTAGTTCGATCTGATGCGGGTGCGTATCTACCTTTTTGATCGATACATCGCCTTGATTCCTGTTTTTGTTTGCCCAATTATGCTAGATGGACACGTTGTGAAAGTTTGGAGAGGCCCACGTCCGAGCCGAGCGTGATGTGTTGAGCATCACTTTAAACTCACCAAGGGGACGGAATGAATTGTAAGGTTGCACTAGACAGGGACAATCTCCGCCTAGTGCGTTCACAGTCTTCTATACGACTGTTTTCCTCTTCGAACCCATGCCCACAGTTCCTGGAGTACATGGGTGGAGTCCATCGCCTCAAAATAGCTTCCAACACAGGATGAAACGCTACTTTTCTATTCCATTAGATAGTTCTGGTGTGTCACATATTTGGTTTCATCCATCATAACTGTGAAATTAACTGAATTCGGCGTATTTTTGTTTAGAACTTCTTGTTTGATCCCGAAGGTCACATTAAACTAAGCGCCATTGGTTTAGGATAAGCTCAGTCGACCCAAATCGATTGTCGTGAAGCCAGACGTAGTATTTACCTCACCTTCAGGGTCTAGCCGCGGCGGTGATGGTGCTAAAGTGATCAAAGTACAGTATGTCGTGCGGGGTCTTTTCTAGGATTCGGTCATCGTGCCTCTGACAACGGTGCACGTCCAGAGATCCACCCGCGTGATGAGGTCCATGGGCAGAATATCCTGGTCGTACGCAAGACATTCGCATTTGCAGGGTTCACACATAGACGCCCCCATACGATCAGCTACGTCGAATTTGGATCCGGAGCTTGATTCCCACGTCAGGAAGGGCCTTCGACACTGCGCTTGAAACTTCGGAAAAGGCGCACAAGAAACGTGACGACATTTTTAACAACCACTTCGATAACTTTCTCAGGCTGAATTGTTGCTGGAGTGTGCATTTCGTGCTTGGCCGCTGTATTCCCCGCGGGTCTGCGAGATACCTTTACGCTTTTTTTGGCTGGTTGTCAAATACATCGTGTTCTAGTATGCCTCTCGACAAAGCGTGAAATCTGTGTGAGAATGAGGGTTTGCAAGAGGTTTAGTCAGTACAGCAGGGCACTGCGTGTACTGTGTGCACCCGATCATCAGATGGCGGGCGTCATTCTCTCCCACGGATGTCTTCCTTTAGGGATGTTGACTTTGAGGCTTTTTGCAAATACATCGCGCCAGCGCATCCGAGTCTCCAGCCTTCGTGCACGTGCATACTAACCAAACTTCCTATTTTGGCAAGCACACGTTCCGACCCTTCTGGATTCGAAACATATGGTTTATGTCGATACAGATCGTGCTCGCTCCACCTATGCGAGCTGACCGTCGTGTAGAATACAGTCGTCATTTGTGATCCAGAGTCCAAGGCTGTGCTATCCTGTGTCCCATAGGAGAACTAGTGTCCCCTGCGAATCCTAAGCGAAATCTATTGGAGTGGGGTGATGCCGGGACAAATGGGCGCTTGTGTCTTGATTTTGTTGTCGCTCTCGCAGGTTTTAGCTGGCTAGAGCTCCCCGCAGCTCATCGCGTGTACATCAATGAATCATATATATCACCTGAGAGGGCATTAACGGTACACCTTTCCGATACTTCCAACTGGCTGGTCTAAGGGAGGGTAACAGCAGGACGAAGGTCTGGACTCGTTCATCTCCTTCCTCAGGATAGGTGGTTAATTTCCGTTCCTTATCTAGATTTTCAATTTTGATGAAGATGAAGCATTTTTGCCTTCGTACCTCATGTCAAACATCAACGTGCATCAACCTCCGGCAATCCCGAAATACGATTTCGTAGAAGACGACTCGGCCTCCTTTCCGTAATTCCTCAGACGCGAGTGGTCAATTTTATTAACTCCGTTGATTTTGTGGCAGATGAAGACTTCGTGGATGTGTGGATATTACAGATGAGACGCTGGCCTGGGTGGGAATAGGTCGGCCACGTGGCTTACATGTAAACAAACAGGCGCGCATTATTTCATCGAATCGACCATGACAAGCCTGGACTTCGACGCTGCAGGTAAATGGAGCAGGGTGGCGATTGTGAAGTTGCAGTTTTGTAAATCGTCAGAAGGAGTCCCGGAGGTTGTGTCCGCACTAAGAAAAGGCTTGAATCGTCTCGAGACAGGAATGACTCCGAATGAGACGTACAAATTTCCGATAATCTCGATCATAGATTGTTTTAGACGAGTGGCAGTGTGATAGGGCTACCTATCAGATTACATACGCGGGAAGATCAAGAGTGGCGACGCAGGCATCTGAGGTTGGGACATGGGAGGGCCTGGGGACAATGTAAAGAGATAAGGGCGAAAGCTGAGGACACAACAGCCACATTCCTTCTGTGTGACGCAGACACACCAGTCCACTAGCGTGCGGCTATACTCCGCTGAAGCTGGACCAGACTCGTTGCAGCCTTCAGGAGAGGTAGGGCAGGAGAGGTAGGGACTGGTGGTAGCATAGACTCAGACGGAAGGAGGACTACAGAGCTCAGAAGCCTTGACGGTTTTGGTAGAGCACAGAAAGATCACGTATCATGAAAAGATTCCATGTCGAGCAGATTGTCCCAGGCCAGAAGGATCCAGCAGACCTTCTGAAAACCGATCATGAGCTGTTCACTGCTGGACATTTCTCACGATTTCTGAGAAAATCTACTCACCAGAGCTGCGCGGATTTCTACGAAAATTTCCTTCCCCAAGCTGATTTCACCGTAATAAGCCCTTAACCCAGAGGGACACCGCTCGCATAGCAGAAGGCATTTGTTGGTAGGCATCATTGGCAACAACTTGAAAGGTGAGACTTACGTTTACGCATCAAATTGCATAGCCTTGGATGTCATCTCACGCGTGCGCTCTCTCCTTACTTCCGTTCCATCGCTATCTCTGCTACTGTCGTTTACCAGGGAGGAGTGGAAGTCGATGACTCCGATAGAGTATTCCCAAGTTCGCAGAAAACGTATCTCCAGCCTGAGTGCAGAACTGTCGCCATCGGCTCTGCGGGCCGCTGCACTCCCTTTGCCCACTCCAACCGCCGACGGCGCGGCGCCGGCCATGTCTTCACAACCAGCCTCCGACCATTTGCCTGCCCAGGACCATGACACATGTTCAAAGCCTTCTTTTTTCTGTGTATCTGCAACACTCTCAGCCACTCCTCAATCCACATAGTTCCCGAGTCCGCACGGATGACACCACATTACCACCCTCATCGACAATGCCGCCTTCGTTGCATGGCTGCTTTCGTTGATTTCGCCACCCTCATGTCGACACAGTCTCTACCTATGCTTTTATAATAACTTGAGTTCAGGGAGCTATCACAGTCGCAAAGGGGAGTATCGCCAAACAGGCCGCTGACGGGCATGGCTTACGCTGTATGTCCCATATTTACTCACACCTCACAAATTACTAACCAGTGAACTGCCAAACTTCACCAAAAGGATCATGAACGTACCGTGGGCGAACTCGTCGACCAGCATCCCACTTCTCTGACCACTTCTGACCGAGCGCGCTTCACGGGTGATTATTCCCAACGATGCCAACCGCGGAACTCCAACCCGTGAGATGAACGGATTTACACAGCTCGACATGCCAAACACTCCGAAGTGGGCTGTGTACACCTCCACTCGTTCACAACATCCCGGGCCTTCGCCCTCCCGTGTCTTCTGTACTATGGAATGTTGGGAAACGCTTGCCAAGTTCATCGAAGCGTGCGTCAGGCCGACCGGAAGGGCGTGGGAGCTGGGCGACTAACGGCTGATAGACTTAATCAGAACTCACAACACCATATTACACACACCCCGTCCCCACCTCTTATCGCCTTCGGTCAAGTGCGGATTTGTTTTAGAAAAATAGAGATGCTAACACTTGAATCTGATGTTCCGGGGATCCCCTGGATTATTCGACACATTTCCACCAGGCAAGGAAAATCTTTATCTTGTTAACTCTTTGATCGACTGACTTTTTTCATGCATAGCGTGTTGGTCACCTGGATTCATCTCGACTGTATCTTGTTCTCTTCGTGCACGTAATTCAGCCAAAGCCATGCCTCATCTTCACGTAGTACATGCAGGCCTGGGTGTATTCCATCGTCCGTCAACCTTGTTATCAACTCCATCTCCCGTCAGACGGGGACAAAAGAGTCGCGTCACCATCTGCTATTAGCGTCGTGTTCATCGAGGCGTCGCCAAACAGGTCGCTGACTGAGGCAGGTGTCGTACTCCACAATCTGTTTACCGGGACCCAGATTCCACCAGGACCAAGAGAACCGTGAACTCATCACGGTAGTCTTGTCGCTGGCTTCTGACTTCAAACCGAACATGCCTTCACGGGCAATTCTACTGATGACGTTTAAACCACCAGCTCCGAACCCGCACCACTGCCTGTGTGGCGAACGCGTTCAGGACGTCTGGGTTTTTCCATCCCATGCCTCGACACAAGTGAGCATCAGCCGACTGGAAAGGAGTGAGAGGCGAGGACCACGGGTGACGAACCTCTTCAGAGCATCTAGCACTTTCTCACAACACCATGTCCAGTATGCTTGCGACTACGGTACGCACCTCGTCCCCACTTTAAAATAAAAAAAGATTACCAAACATCGGACCCAAATTACTCGAGAGTTCCTTTAGTTCGTCTGGATGGGTTTCTCAACAAATAAGTAAAAAAAACTCTATCTCGCTTAACCTCGTTGTCGTAACCAAATGATGTTCTTCCAAGTCGCGATGTTGATCGATCAGCAAGCACGGTGCTATTTCGTTCTCGGGGGCTCAGCGCACTCTCAGCAACTCAGCGTTCATCATTTAAGCCGAGATATCGATCTCACGCACACTATCTCTCGTCGTTCCTGGGATTCCGCATACAGTAAACTTTGTTCCTGCGGGCCGCATAGGATCGAGCGCACCGCGGCGCACCACGGGTAAGTGAGCAATCTCGATCCCGATCAGGTTTTCACGATTACAGTACATGTACGCAATCCTGAAACTACTTACAGTATAGGGTCGCTCGTGGGTGACACTCCCCTGTAATATGCTCTTCGAGACCACCTATTGTGGAAATAGAGAGGACGGGCAACCATAGCTTATTTAATTCATGACCGCCGCCGTCCCGCGGTTAACTCCCAATTTCCGTTCTCATGCTTGCTTCTGTGACCAACAGCAAAGAGTTTGTTCCTAGTTACTGGAAGAAATCCTCGGGATGATACCACGAAGACTCATCTTTACCTGCCCAGCGACGCACACGGATTGGAACACCCCGTCAAATATTTTGCTTATCCCTGATTTTTCGTGTGAAAAGGACCCGGGGGTCAGGTTCTTCCAAGTTGGCCAGTGTCGCAATGTTTACATTCCCGTAAAGGCAGCTCATCATCAGAGGGACCCTAGGCTCTTGATGTGTAAGTTGGGCAGTCCAGCTGCGCTCGTATAAACTGTGCTCGACCCTTTCTCATCTCGCTCGCATCGTTTGCTTATCGTTTTACCCGCTTAGTAGACTCTCTTATATTGTTCATATTACTCGCGCATGCCTGTCCAAAAAAAAGGTACATTCATGCTGTCACGTGTCGCACGTCACGCTGGGACCGACGCGCATTGACATCTTTTCATTTTCGCTCCCTCTTCTGCTCGATGATGTATTTAAGTACGTGAGGACGAACTCCCTTAATCGAATCAAGTTTTTCCCCCAATTTGTTTCCGATTGCCTTGCCCGTGCGCAGGTGGTTGTCTACAATGCTTTGATAGGCCATGTCCACGCGGTGCTGATCTTGCATTCTACCTGGCCAAGCAACAGCCCAACTGGCGTGAGTATATCCTTATGATGACCTTCAGGTTGGTCATGGCCGGGAGCGGGTAGTGCCTGAAGAGGGATACACATTGATGAATAAGGATCTGTGTAGAAACTCCCAATACTGGGCGGTGCATCTGTATGATTGTTTGTGATGAGGGTTCTGAAGTTAGAGGGGATCAAATAACGTCAAGGCTATGGTGAGTGGGGGCAATATTGACCTACCCTTTCTCGGATACGACGAACTGCCGTGCGAATTGCCGCCAGTAGGACTCGCCGGCCTAAACGGTCTTCCGTGATTAGGGTAATTGTGGTGGGACATAGCTACTAGTTATGGCTGAAGTAAATAACATAGGGTGATGAGCGAACGCTGAACCTTGAGCAGGTGGATTAAGTAGCTAGGAACATGTGGAGCCCGAGCATAAATACCCAGATGGCTGTGTGGCCATGTGGATCCACCTCGAGGACCATTGACAGTGGTGAAAAGTTCAATTTGTTTGAAGTGGTAGGGGGCAAGTTCTGGTTGCGCAATGGATCGGGAATGTGTGTTGTAGGACGTAGGAGTGGGATGCGTGTGGAAGGACTGAATGGGAAAACTAGTCGAGGGAGGCATTATCCGGCTCTTCGTCATGATCATAAAAGAACACCAGGACGGGTTTCTTGCCGGTCCGTGTTCGGTACGAGTAGGTCATTTCAAGTTCGCGTGGCCACGGCCCTGTTTCTGCGACTCAAAAATATGGGAGCTTGTTAAGAATAAGAAATGATCAGCACGTTCCTGGAAGGTCGAGTAGCCGTTGCTGGCTCTGGGTCACTGTGAGGAGTCGGTAAGAGAAATAAAATTAACTCTGTGATATCCTCTTCTGGCAGTACTGTACGGCACCGTGACGTCGTCGTCGGGAACATGATGGCTATGATAAAGATTACGGTCCGGCGTCAGGCAAGAAAGCCGACTTTCGCACGGATCTCCGAGTGTGAGACACTTACTCCGCCTATCTCCCCCCCCCCGTCCGACAATCGCCCTCTGACCGACTTCCTGCGAGGGAACTGCTACTTACACAGAGGCTTTTGTGATCTAATTCTGACTTCATCCCCTTCTCGGATTCTCTGGGGAGCAGCTAGCAAGTGCAGATGCTCCTCTTATGAACCTGAATCTAATGCCCTTTCCGTCAAAAATTACCCACCAGCTGTCAGTTTACCATCCCATGGACCCGTGTCATCAAAGAAGGCAAGACTAGTTAATAAAGACATGGTGTCCAATCCTACGGGTTTCATGTACGTTCACGATCACTGCACATCCACATCTCTTAGCCTCAAGTCCAACCAGCCATTCAGTGCATGCAT
This sequence comes from Russula aff. rugulosa BPL654, assembly GCA_022496225.1. NCBI lineage: Eukaryota > Fungi > Basidiomycota > Agaricomycetes > Russulales > Russulaceae > Russula > Russula aff. rugulosa BPL654. Next base: position 212 of record WTXE01000386.1, on the reverse strand, counting down.
CTGACGCCATCAGGCGGAGGACCTTTTGACTCGATAGGGTCCTGATGGCCTTGGCAAATTGGCGGTCAGCATCCCTCTTCCCGGAATCCTTTTCCCTTTTTTTCACCACCATTACTTTACTCCTGTTAGATCCACGCTGGGCTATACCCATAAAGGCTCGAGTGCGAGAGGCAAACCAGGCCCGCGCAATTAATGAGGCCGTTAACGCGCTC
>WTXE01000385.1:0-21858 GCA_022496225.1 Russula aff. rugulosa BPL654 | reverse complement strand
ATGGGACGGCCCTGGGGCTTAATAAGGCCCTCCAAGGACGGCGATGTTCATTATTCCCAATCCGTCCTTCCCCCCGAGGTAACTTCCCCGCTCCCTGTCAGCGTGTTTCTAGATGCTCATTTTCGGTGACTACAGGCTTCCGGAGATTCTATAGTGCATCATCTACAAGCTGCCCTCTTCAAGGCCGAAGAGGAGGTTGCGCAGCTCCGGGACCACGTCTCTCAACTCCAAACCCAGGCTAATAAGCTATTCGAATCAAACTTTTCACAAGGTATGCTCTCCTATGATATCTCCATGCGACGCTCCTGAATCTGGCTCATTTCAGAGAGTCGAGATGTCAGTGACATTCGTGGGTATCCAATACGCCGAGATCTGCACAGGCGACCCTGAATAACGTACAAGAGGTAGTTCCTCATTTCGGAGGCTTTTGTTTTCCAGATCAAATTGATCACGAATTAGGCGTTTGCAACGGGGTCATCGGTGGATTCTGCGCCAACCGAGGTGGATCGCTCAGACATGGAACGCGCCATCCAATTTGTGGTCCGGGCCGATGAATTGGTTTGGCGGCGCTCCCGGTACCGAGTGGTTGCCCGGCGCCGGTATTTTCTCACAGTAACCTCGACGCCCTTGCTGAACGTCTTACCCTATGGGAAAGCATTATCAGGGCACCACCCTGATAATCGATACGAGATCAGGACTGTTGCCGGTCATCCGTGTGTAATGAAACTCTATATTTTCAGTTCTGCTAATTTCTGAGTTTGACCCTTCAACAAGAATACGTCCTCTTTTACGTCGTTCACAACAAATAGGCCCGTCTGGATCAAACTTCGCCGTTCTCGACCCTGTGACTGCATACCCAGAGGAGTAAAATGGTTGTGATTTCCAGATATGTTTCCAATACACAGGACTGTGGCAAGACATAAATGATGGTGGCTATGTTTATCGGCCTTCATTTCCTATGCGGTTTCAAAGAGCCCGAGGCGCATATATGAGGGCCACTGTGGCCCCAACCAACGTGAATTGTAATACGGCTACTCCCCTTCCCCGGTCATGACCAACACTGTAATGCTTCCGTATCAAAATTTAGACGTCCCCCAGGTCTTCTATTACATCAATGACCTTGCCTTCGACGAGGACGATGAGCTTCTCTTTCAATTAGGTACGTGAAAACGCTCGAAAGACCATGCAGAAAGATGAACCTGTCTAGGTCTCTTGGGTATTCTTGCGGGGCTCATATGGTTCATGAATAGCAAGTGGAGGTGGCGGGATGTATTCGCAGCGCTTCACGCCTGTTAGTAGTGCTAGGCGAAGGTGAGTATAGGCGCCCACATGTCCAATCTTTCGCATCTAAAACCACTTGAGGCCTTCTACCCAGTTATTCGTAGCACACAATCGGTTTCTCCTTCAATGTGTATATGTATTGCCCTGACTGCGTGTTGTGCGCTGCTGATCCGTTCTAACATGCTGATTGGCGTCAAGTCCGATCAATCGGCCATGACAAACGGCGTGAGAAAGAAATCAATGAAGAGGGTCCCCGAGTGCCAATCGGCGCACTTCTCTGACTAGATGACGAGCGTGGTCCACCGTGGTCCGCGAATCGCATCAGCGCGCGCGATCCGCAAACGACAAGTACTTTTAGCCGCGGTTTGATTCCATCCGATGATTCGGTTAGTAATTCGCTGTGTGATGATTGGCCCGCTCCGACGGACAGCTTACTTTGCGCCAAAGTTGGTATATTTCACTTACCCACGTGGCTGTACAATTTTATAGCACCGAGGAAATTGCCTTTCCGCAGTTTTGACTCGCGTCGTGCAAACCATCTGGCTGTATGAGGCAGTGCCACACACAGCGATGATGCCTGGAATGGGAAGTTGCTTGGGCCAGCGTACGTTCTAGCGGAAGATAAAACTGAGTGGACTCCCTTGTCGTTCTCCGCATTATGATTCTGCCCCCATTATACGCTGATGTCCCCAGCCATTTACCCCACCCCACCCGCCTCCCTTTCCGGAGACTCTTCTCCATCCCCCATACCTGGAGGAGAGCCAGGGTTGTGCGGCCTGACTAACGACCAATGGCATATGGTGTTGATTTTTAGTATACCTCGTGAGTGGGCGATTCGTCGTTGTCTATCGACACCCTCCATACTCATTCGAAAGGGACCTCGTCTCCTGTGTGTGCTCCGCAGTACTGCTTGCCCTTGGAATTGCCTTCGTCATCTCGTGGTTCAATGGTTCCGAGATCTCATTTCTCTGGCTACGCGTGCAGGATTGTGTCAAATCGACAAGGATGGGTACGCCCCCACTTCTCTATTCCGTGCATCGCACGAACTGACGAGTAATTGCTACCTATCAAAATCCTCATGTCAATCCATCCCAAATAACTTCAGGGTTGCGCGAGAGGCTATTTGGACACCTGTTGTCGGAAGACGACATTCGCAACGGACTTATCGCCACAGGCCCTGATATCACCCGCGCCGTTATCCCACTGTCGATTTCATCCTTGCGCAATACCTTGCTCGGACTCCCAACGCGAACACGACCTGAAACATCAGAGATATTTCATTGATCTAGACGACTATCAAGACTATCCATGCCTATAATTTGCTTACAATACACTAATGATGATAGATTCGTGTAATGTCCACCCCTGAAACCCCTAAACGTCACGCGTCAAGTACGGCTCTCATTATATGCTTTTCAATGTTCCAGCTATAACAAATAGTGCTAAAAGGTCCGAATTATAGAATAGAAACTGATGTAGAGTTCCACGTTCCCTCTAGAATAACTAATTGGTAATCAATCTAGTGAAATTGTGAAAGGAAGGGAATGGCGGTGAACACATGGGAAGAGTGAGCTTACAGCACAACACAGCCAGAGTCACAGCAAATGCACACGGTCCAATTACAAAATCATAAAATTTTGATTTGACAGCAGACTTCCCGATATTCCCCGATATTCCCATCATATATGATCATGACCATGCGGCATGTCGGGCTTCCCCGAGTCATCTTTTTTCAACACTACAGTAGTACTGTTCACCACGTCGATCTCTCTCGTAATCCGAGTAATGAATCTCATGATCATCACGGTGCCTTGATGCTGGACAAGGGGTTTGGGGGGTGGGGTACTGCCAGCGGTGGGGTGTCGGTAATGTCCTTCTCTTCCTCAGCCCAGGGGCAATGTTTTGAGGCTCTGCAGCTGCGCAGCTCTAAACACAGCCGCAGGCCAAAGAAAAAAAACCTTTTCTACATGATTACGGTATATATTATAGCCTGTGCGGTTGCAAAAACTTGCAAGGATGTATCGTCGTCATAATCCGAGGATCCCCGTACAGTATTTGGCCACTACTGATTCCGATTTTCTTGGATCGTTCTTTGGCACGTCAATCGACCCGGATCTATAGATTCTTTTCCTGTCTGTTTGATGTTGAATGAATTGAATTACTGTACAAAGTGTGTTCGGATCTCACGCAATGGCAGGGGACGTCTCGTACTCTATTCATTCTCCAAACTTAGTCCCAGCGAGAAGTCCGTCGATCGCGGGGAGTGTTGGCCGGACTCTTTACCAACGACCGATACAGCAGTAGATCAGTCCAGTACCGGTGGGTGTGCCCATGATCAGATGATGATGGTTCTCACGCTCTCACATTCCTACCTATCACCCTCATTCTTATTGTTACGATGAGCCACACCGCAGCACTGGGGGAGAATTAGCCCTCTGCGCGTCACGGTCGTTATCGTTTTCGCATTTACTTACGTTACTCTTTGCCATAAGGTAACTGCCAAATAAGTGGCGTGCTGCCCTCTTCGGCGCAGCGCGCAGGTACAGTAAGGTTACTAACTTGCGATCGCCGCAGAATAAAATATGATTTAAGGTAGAATTTCCGCGAAGTTCGGGGGAACAGAACCCTAAGTGAGGGGGTTCTTGTAGGTATTCAGAGTTGTCAGTTGAGTGTATCCATAGTAATCACGTTGCGCGACAAGTCCACATCGAAACCTTGTCAAATATATGTGGGGTTTTGCGAAATCACACCGTGACCATGACCACATCCCGTAATAGGGGTGGGTCCACGAAATTGACTGATCTGCTAAAGAGACGCATGATGTCCCTTAGCCCGGGCATAACTTACTGTAATAATAACGCAGTTTGAGAGACCTGCGTCTAATAGCACGTGTGATCCCTTTTGCTCCCGGATACAGAGTAGTAACTTAAGTCCGCGAGTCCAGTCTGCTCCCGGGTCCCGTTTTGATTCCGAATCAATTGGTGAGAATTAACTACCCCACACTAGGCCATTTATGAGTAGGCGCCTGTGCCACCACCAATTGGCAGTGGCAGACGAACAGAATATCGTTTATAATTGGATCATGAGCTCACCATTGATGGATTGTATACTGAGGCCCGTGGCGGTGTAGAATCGCTTACCTAAGGGTAGTCAAATCATACGAAAAAACGTGGACGAGCCTCGAAACCGCCGCAACGCCGAAACCCACCTACCGGACGCTGCCTCGTTCCCGAAGTAGAGCGTGTTCTGCATGGGCTAGTCCCTGATCCCACCAACTCAGTATCGGTGGCTAGACATTGGTGTATGAATAGTACATTTTTCCTAAGCCTCATCGACATCATATCCAGGTGGTTGATTGTCAAACGCCAACGCCAACGCCGTCATCGGCATAGAAAGAAGGATGGATATATGATAGAGGCGTGTAATGATAAAAGGATTATACAGTCCAGGAGCAAAAGGTCACCGAGCATGTTCAAATCCAAGTCCATGCACTTAAACCAGCACGTGTCGCAAGTCCTTATGAGGAAAAGATAAATGATGAATGCAGGAGGCCGACTCTTGAGGTTCAGCCAGCATTGACGGGAAGTTCGATAGGACACGCCGCATTGGTAACTGTCGTCGCGGTAGAATGCGTAGTGGGAAGGCCCTCAATGCTCATGTCAATGTTGAGGCGGAATTGAAGACCTAGATGTGGACTAAGCTGTCGAATAGAGATAAAACTTGAAAAGACGGACCTGGCCGACTCCCATTTGCGTACTGAATAGTATTTCTGCAAGCATCGTACCAGTTAATCCCTATGGAAGGGCAAACAGTTCAGTAAGGGAAAGACAAAGCAGGAAAAGATTGACTAACATGTCAGATCGCTATCGTTAGTCGCCACATATGAGAAGTTGAGAGGCATTTGAATATCTACAAACTGCTTTGGGGGGAGCTTGGTGCGGTTCATGTGACCTACTCCGACGAGACGGAAGGAGTCAAGGTCGTACACCTGCGCATCCAGGTGCTTAAAAACGAGCGGCAGGAAGTTCGAGTTGGTGTCGACCTGGAGCTGTATATTCGCCGGGAAGGTGAAGTTGGCAGGAGCGCGGCTAAATTGTGCATTGATGGACTGGTTAAACCAACCCGTGGCGGAAGTAAGAGGATTCGACCCGTTGATGGCAAAGACAGGTACGCGCGGGATGACAATGGCAAGGATGATTCCGATACTATGGAAAGAAGGGAGAGGTGGGTGCAAGGAATACGCATCGTGCACCAAAAATGGGAAGAAAAACACATACATAACGCAGGTTCCGAAAATGGTGAATACGACCGTGCGTCGGGTGAGCCATTTGCGACCGAATAGACCATACTGTCCGCGATTGAACGCTCTCCACTTGCGACCGAACCTTCAGAGTTCTGTTCCTTCCGCCCCTTCTTAGTCATGGCCTTCAGCTCATCTTTCCCCACTCAGCACCGAGCGCAGGCACGGTCACCATCTCCACAGGCCCCTTGGTAGAATCCTCTTCCACTCTTGTTGTTGGAAGGGGCGATGGGATCTGTTGATAGCTTTCACAAATATAAGCCAAGTACTGACGACGACTGCGATAGATTATCTTTCACATACGCTGGTTCGCTTTGACCGAGACCAAATGCGTGGCTGTAGCGGGGTCCGGCGTTGTTGAAGTCCGCATAGACGTCCCAACCACCCTCGTTTGGCCGTTCGAATTCGTCGTTTCCGCCCTTGACGGGTTCCTCACGCCCAGCATCCAAATACGACATCCGATTATATCCAGCACCATTCATGCGTGCGGGCTCTGCAGCGCCCCTCGGAAAATTCCCTGTTGCATTCGGGTTGAAGAACGAGGAGGAGGAATCACGACGAGCTCGATGGTCGGATAATGATGGAGGGGCGTAGTCTCTATTGAGAGCGTCTACCGAGGACCTACGACCACCGTAGAACGACGATACGGCAGATCTGCGATCGGAATCCATGGTGAACGGCGAAAAGTGGAAGGAACGTCGGCGTCGTCGTCAACGGCGGTGAGGACTTACGACGGGTGAGAGCGTGCCGAAGCTCATCCTGCCGAATCACACGTGGCCTTTTTTCACACGCCATCTTAAGACTTAACATTCCCCAATTTGGAATGAAATACTCTAAATACCCCGATGTGCGACAACTACAAATATCATCTCTCACTCACAACATCACTTGAGCCTACAACTACAACAAGATGTGTTACTTGCCTGGAAGCCTGGAAGCCATGCTAATGGTTACATGCTAGGCATCTCAGATTGGACATGCCAGGCGGAACGCCACGGAAGGTAAACGACTCGGAGAGAACAAACTTGATTTTTCTTGATGAGTGAGGAGGTGACTAAAGTACATATTGAGTCCTACTAAATGCCTGAGTCAGTGCAAATGATGCCAGAACAAATGAACGTGGTGCATTAATACTGCACTGAATGTACAAAAAAATGTTGAAAATTTGTAGAAAAAAGTTAGTAACTAAGAAACAAAGGTGAAGAAAAAGAAAAGGAATGAGTGCCTGCAAGGGTGGGAAGGATTTGCTTTGCTGTTGTCTTGTACCAGTAGTCAAGGGGAAGGTGGTGAAACATAAAGCGATGAAAAAAAGGGTCGAAAAACTATGCAGTCGGACCTGTACCTGGCGGGCGGGCACTCCGACACGGTTGTTCTACTTTGGTTCGAGCGTGCCTCGAACACAAACCTGGGCGGAAGGTGATTGGCATGGGTAATGCTTGTCGTATCCTTGCGGAGGCGTCCCCGAGACGTATCTTTTGAGCCCGCTAAGTATGATTGAAGCGAAGCGAATGATCGTGCCCAGGACGGACTTCTGCGATTATGCGATATCGTTCCTAACTTCGTTGGGTGAGGCATAGGCTGGGGGAGGTCGTGAATGAGGCGTCGCATATGCTTCCGTTACTGTGTAGGTCGGTAGAAGATGAATATGGACGAAATTGTGGATTATCATGGTTTGTAGGAGGTCCAATCGTGACCAAACTTGTACTCGAACCCCCGATCATGTGGGAGTCATCACCGTGAAAGGAGGATAGGGCGTAGACGATGGAAGGAGGACCATGCTCATGGCGCCGCGACGGGGAAATGCCACTGTCGGTGTGAAAACTACTTTGTTGTGAGCCGACGTGAGGGAATTGCGAAGGAGGTTGAGGATGAGGATGAGGACCTATGTGAGAAGAGAAGCCTGCACGTGAGGAAGGGTGTTGCGCCGTCGACCCGGAATGGTACAAAGTGGGTGGTAGTCTAGGGTTGCTGGACGGCTGCGGAGGGGGATGGGGATAGGAATGATTGCTCGAATAGGGGTGTGTACGGGAATGGGTCCTGCTTGAGTCTGTTGGAGGAGCTGCTTGCGGGGGCGCGGGCGGCGAAGTGGGAAATGGGAATACGATCGGGGAAGGCACGATAATCGTACTGGGATGTTGAGTGAGCTGGAAGTCCTCTCCTGTATATGATACGGGAGCACTATGAGATTGCGAAGAAGGTGGTGCAGGAGAAGGGGGAGAGTATATCTGCAGTGATTCTTGTGGACGTCTCGGGAGCGGTTTGATCTTGACCGGGTAAGAGCAGAAGGGTCCGGAGAGTAGGCGTCGGGTGGGCTCTGTTGGCGGATAAAGAGAGGGCCAGTGGGGAATGGGTGGATGTGCCATTCCGGGGGGATGACAGTCACGTGGGAAGGGACGACATTAGAAGGGATGTGCATGTCGGGATTCGATTGATGATGGCCATGAAAACCAGGCGGTGGCCGAGAGGCATGGTGGTGAGAGGATGTGCTGAGCGGTTCCTGACTCTCTGGCAGCGCAGCCATGGGAGGGTCACATCTGGTCGGCCGTCGAAGTATCGTGAGATCATGCCGTGCTCCAACCGAGTCTGTGTCGGAGTCTTGAGAGCTCAGACCATCGTCGGCGTCGCTGAATGAGCGCGGCGCAGGAAGGGTCTTGCCGGCGATGCTCTCTACCCAGTTGGCTGTGCGGGCCTCGCGGCGGGCGAGTAAGATTATGCGGGGCGGCTGCGAATCACTTCTCTCTGCGTCGGAGTCTTGAGAGCTCTCTGAGCCATCGTCGGCGACGCAGCTGAAGAACGAGCGCGGCGCAGGAGGGGCCCTGCCGGCCATGCTCTCTACCCAGTTGGCTGTGCGGGTGCTGCGGCGGGAGAGTAAGATCTCGCGGGGCGGTTGCGATTGTCTGCTCTCTGCGTCGGAGTCTTGAGAGCTCCGACCATTGTCGGTGACGTAGCTGACGAACGAGCGCGGCGCACGAGGGGTCTTGCTGGTGATGCGGTCTAGCCTGTTGGTTATGCGGGAGCGGGCGGTAAGATAATTTTTTATGTACTCCATTAGGCGAAGGAAAAAGGCAAGACCACGGGTGTCGGAGGCCTTTATAGAATAGATTTCTCTTTTATTCCTGCAGTACTATCTTCTTGGCCCGTACAGCAACTTCGGTTTCAAAATCGGCCCTGCCAAATCACTGCCAAATCGCATCCAAATTTGGCAAACCGGGTATCTTCGAAACCGGACTCGACTACACCGGTTGCAGGTTTCCGTTTAAACCTGTTTGCTTCCATAGACGAGTAACTCTCTCTGGACTGTCTGTTCAGAGTAATCGGTGATGCGAGCAATGTCTTTGGGTGTTATCCGAGTTGACTGTGACATAGTGATCATGAGCTCTTTCTGTGCAGGATCCTGGATATAGCATCGGTATTTAGAACACAGTGCCAGTGGAGCAGAGTCACGGTAGAGCTTTGATACTCTGTTCAACAGCAAGGTGGAGCACATTTGAGCTCTGGTGCGAAACGTCTATCGTTTTGCAATCCGGTGTAAGAGTACTGTACAACGCAGTGCAGTGGCCCTGCAACAGTGCGGCGGTCCTCCGACACTGCCACGCGCACGTATCTGGCCCTCACACTGCCCCTGAAATAATAATATATATGGGCCGCTGTTAGCGGTGTAGGCTCGCTTCGCTAGCTGTCTGAACGGTGTGCTTTATTGTAACTTACTCTAGGCATGGTAGCGCATATTGAACAACCAAATACTCACAAATCCGTCGGGCCGATGGATCCTTGATTTCACATACGCGATCATTGGTCAGCAACCTAATAATATTTCCGTAGCCATGTTGTTATCCTTGCCCGGTTTTGGGTGGGGGTCGTCAATGGCCGTCATGACGATCCGAAAAGAAAGCCAGACATCCAGCGTCGTTCTCGCGAGTGTTCTCCCTATGTAGTAAAGTTGCTGATTCAGGCAATGTGGTGACGGGTATCCTCTGAGACTAAGTTAGGTCGGTTGTGTCTCTCCTGAGTCCTGACATGGCATTCCACACACGAATTGTTTTGATCGAAAGAATCTGAAACAATTGTTGCAAAGTGTTACGCAGAAGCCATACGGTGTCGATGGCGCTTGCTTTTCTTCTGAATGGTCGTCTATCAACATTGCATTAATAATCAAGGTGCAGTGCAGTAGATGATGGACGTGCAAGGTGAGAGCACTTGCGCTTACAAAACACGCACAAACACAAACACGCACGGGCGATACACGTGACACTCTGGTCATGGGGCATGCTATAGGAGACGAGTTGTGGAGGTCAGTGCATCACTTCCTCCCCTCTGATCTCACTATGGCTGGTGCGGGAGGCGCATACGCATACATACCGACATTCGATCCATCGGTTCTTCTCACCCTGAAGTTTCGCGGCAGGAGCGTCGTCGTGCCTCGTAATCGCTGCTCCGACTATGATGTGGGTCATTCCTTCTGGCCATTTCCCAGTTGCTTTCAATGTCTTGTCTTCTGATTACACGGCCGCCTTCAGAGTGTCATCACAGTCGCGCAGCGCAACGTGCGTAACTTGCGATCCTTTGCCGAGGAGGATCTCGTCCTCCTGGCATTAATCCCAGGTTATACTGAAAAGAAAGAGGTCGAAGTGTCAAAAGAAGCCTGGCCGCTCGTCAGTGCAGTCGTACAATCTGTGACCATTGCTCTCGAATCAGGTGCGTGACACCCCCAATGGCCTCTCGCCTTTTCCCAAGACAGTGGTAACCCTTAGCGGCGGATATTGACCAACCCGTTCTGTTACTTTTCAACAGAGTTGCGGTCCTCGGCAGACTCGGAGTACGGCTCAGGCTCTACGGTGACTTCCAGTAGTACCATGCTCACGGAGGCGGAGCAACTTGGATTCAGTACATTCTAGGATATGTGTGACGTGTCTTAACCACAATTTTTAGCCTTATGTCCGAATATGAAACGACGCCGATCTTTCCAGATTCGTTCATGGGTGAATGAGGCATTCATTTCCGGGATTACCAGCCCTACTTTTGTCTGCTGCTGACTTTGTCTGTCTTACTCTCCTGGATATCTGGAGGCCTCGTGGCCGAGATCCGTGCCCCTCTACTCAACCAGCCGGGTATAACGTTTTTTCCTCGACGTGTAATCGGCATTTCACAATTCGTCCGGTTTGCCAACGCTAAAGGAACTCGATGGAGCACGTGTATAGCGCCGTTCTGATTCCATTGTCCTCGTCATCATAATAGTCTTTCCTTCAGCCTATCCTTCCTTACATCATCGATGAACATCTGCTACATCATTGGCAATCCGAAATCGAGAAAGCGAGTTGCCGGAACTTTTACATACATTTACCGCCGTGAAGAATGGTTCAGAATCTCCACTTATCCCGGGAAATCGTGCCATATATCATTCTAGCCCTGCAATAACTACTCCGGGAAAGAATGATCGAAGTGTTACCCACCCTGCAGAAAAAGGAGAGGCGGTAAGGTGCAGAATGCGAATAATCGAATATCCCAAGCCGTGTATCAATTATCTACCACCGCTACTTGTGTGTGCGATGTGGCGCGTAAACTCAACCACTTTCGTAGCAAGTAATGCTGGTCTGCTAGATCTAGTCACTAGTTGGTGGTACGACTGAATCTCATGGTTATAATAGGAATGATATCCACCTTATCGAATTATGAACTTGGTTTGCGAAGTTGAGAAGCAGTATCACATGCCAGTGATCCGAGTAAGTCCGAACTCCGAGTCCGCTGAGACTCGGGAATAGTAGACTCGGACATGTATATGGTCTTCGTACATTTTGCGCTCTCGTGCATTCACTACCCCGTACCCTTCACTCACCATGATGACTGGCGACCCCTCACCCGCAAACAACATGGTCCCAGTACCCCTCCGAAATCTACCTGATGTGAGGTGACTAAAGTACATCTTGAGTCCATACTAAATGCCTGCTTCAGTGCAAATGATGCCAGAAGTTCCCCAGAACAAATGAATGTAGTGCATTTACACCGGCACTCTGAATGTACAAAAAATTGTTAGTAACTAAGAAACAAAGGTGAAGAGAAAGAAGGAGAATGAGTGGCTGTAAGGGTAAGAAGGTTTTGCTTCCTGTTGTCTTGTACCAGTGGTCAAGGGGAAGGCGGTGAACACAAAGCGATGAAAAAAGGGTAGAAAACCTATACAGTCAGACCTGTGCCTGGCGGGCACTCCGACACGGTTGTTCCGCCTTGGTTCGAGCGTGCCTCCAACACAAACCTGGGTGGAAGGTCATCGGCATGGGTAATGCTTGTCGTATCCTAAGACTATCCTTGGCAAAGGCGTCCTCGAGACATATCTTTTGAGCCCGCTAAGTATGATTGAAGCGAATGATCGTGCTGTAGATAAGATAGATGCTGCGAGTGTGGAAGAGTCGTCCAATTAAGGGAAGAGAGAGAGGGAGGGGAAAACGAGGTCCCCGGCCGAGATCGTATGGACAGCGGTTCCACCGGACGATTGCCGAGACCGAAAGGCACGCTAACGAGAAATGAAAGGAAAAAAGCAGATGTAGGTGTATTAAATAATAGATGCCCTCGTCGACGAGTAGGAGGGCCGTCTTTTATACATGACCGCTGTGTTAGTCACTTTAGTGTCGGCGACCTCGGAGGTGGCTACATAAAGGAAAGTCTAAAATGAGATGAAAAGGGAGCGTACGGCTGCCGCGGGGTGGCAACGTTGTGTCTTGTGTCACGGCTTGAAGGGTGTGTGTATCGAGCGCGAGGCGATAAGAACGACGACAAAAGACAGAGAAAAGAAAAGAACAAGATATCAACAATGGCACGTGACGATGGGCGCTCCGATGCGGAAGTCCGTTCCGTTCCACGTACGTCTAGCCCCGACGCACTCCTTACAGTGCCCAAGACGGACTTCTGCGATTATGCGATATCGTTCCTAACTTCGGTGGGTGAGGCATAGGCTGGGGGAGGTTACGAATGAGGCATCGCAAAGGCTTCCGTTACTGTGTAGGTCAGTAGAAGATGAATATGGACGAAGTTGTGGATTATCACGGTTGGTAGGAGGTCCAATCGTGACCAAACTTGAACTTGAACCCCCGATCATGTTGGAGTCATCACCTGGAACGGAAGATTGGGCGTAGACGATGGAAAGAGGACCATGCCCATGGCGCTGCGACGGGGAAATGCCGCTGCCGGTGTGAGAACTACTTTGTTGTGAGCCGACGTGAAAATTTTGTTGTGTTCGTTTGTTCAGGGTCGGATAAAGGTCGGGTAAATGGGAAGGAGGATGAGGATGAGGATGAGGACCTATGTGAGAAGAGAAGCCTGCAAGGGGGCGTTGCACCGTCGACCCGGAATGGTACAAAGTGGGTGGTAGTCTAGGGTTGCTGGACGGCCGTGCCGGGGGATGGGGATAGGAATGATTGCTCGAATGGGGGTGTGTACGGGAATGCAGTGGTTTTTGCGGAAGTTTCGAGGAGCGGTTTGATCTTGATCTTGACCGGGGAAGAGCAGAAGGGTCATTATGTGAGTCCGGAGAGTAGACATCAGCTGGGCTCTGTTGGAGGATAGAGAGATGGCCAGTAGGGGATGGGCGGATGTGGGTTGTTTCCGGGAGAGTGACAATCACTGGCACGGTTGAAGGGACGACATTAGAAGGGACGCGACTGTGCATGTCAGGATGGCCAGGCGGTGGCCGAGTGATGCGGTCTACCCACTTTGCCCAGTTGGCTATGCGGATCCTGCGGGAGCGGGCGGCATCATCTAGATGATTTGTGTACTCAGTCATCAGGCCAAGGAAATGCAAGAGGGAGCACGGGTGACCGAGGCCTTTATAGATTTCTCTTACAGTACAGCAAATTGAAAAACGATTGACGTTTCGCACCGCTCCACCTTCCTGTTGCTGCTTGGAGCACACTTTCTTTTCCCATTTCGGCACTCGACTCTTTGCTTGCACTTCGGCTGTGTTCAACTCACGAGGATAGCTGCGGTTTGCCTGTCTGTTCAGAGTAATCGGTGACGCGAACAATAATGTCTTTGGGTGTTGTCCGAGTTGACTGTGACATAGTGATCATGAGCTCTTTCTGTGCTGCGGATGGATATAGCTGACTCCACAGTGGGGCAGAGTGGGGCTCTGATACTACTACAACAGGAAGGTGGACTCAGAGCACATTTGAGCTCTGGTGCGAAAACGTCTGTCGTTTTGCAATTTGCTGTAACCGAATTTTGATCGCGTTTTTTTTTTGAGAAGCAGTATCACATGATTAGTCCGGACCTCTGCGGCGACGGAAATAACTTACAGTAGTAGACTCGGACTGAGATGTCGGGCATTCACTATCCCGTTCACATTACCTTTCACTCGCCATGACTGGTGACCCCCTCATCCCGCAAACAACATGGTCCCAGTACACCGCCGGGATCTACCTCACGGGTAAACGCCCAATCATTGGATCGGTCGACCATCGTGTCGTCGAAGCGAGGGCGCGTGAAGCGACGAAGGATAACCATTGTGCGTTGCCCACTCCATACTTCGCATCACATCAACTGATGAATAGTCGTCATCAGCTGCATATATGTATACGTTTGGAAGCGCCGGAACTGGGAGTACATATCGCAGTAATCTGGAGGCATTGGAACAATGGCGCATCATCCCCCGTATGCTTCGCAATGCTACACACCGTAACCTTGACGTAACCACCGCTGCTCTACCCTGCCAGCGCCGCTAACTGCGCCTACCAGACCACCCTCTTCGGCGTCAAGTTGCCCTCACCCATACTCATAGCCCCCATCGGAGTACAGGGTATCATACACGAGGACGGCGAGCTCGCAATGGCGAGCGCAGCCGCGAACGTCGACGTCCCATTCATCATGTCAACCGCGAGCACGCGTTCCATCGAAGCAGTGGCCAAAGCCAACGGCGACGGCGGGCACCGGTGGTACCAACTATATTGGTGCGTCCTCCTACTCCCGAGACCACGCCCCTCTTTACGCGAGCGAGCGAGCCAGGCCCCGAACGAACGAAGTGACGCTCTCGATTCTCAGACGCGCCAAACAGTCTGGCTTCACAGCTCTCGTCGTCACAGTGGACACCTTCCTACTCGGCTGGCGCCCGCACGATCTCGACACGACCTACCTACCCTTCATAGCAGGCGTCGGCGTACAAGTCGGCACTTCCGACCCTGTCTTCATGCAACAGATGGGCGCCGCGGCACGCCCAGACGAGCGTCCAGCGTTCCCGCTTGACTTGGAGGCGTTCCGCGAACGCCTTGCAGCGGGGGATGAGCAGGCTCGCGATGCGTTTACGCTTGGCATTTCGTGGCTGCGCGAAGCTAATTCGGGCTATTTCCGCTCGTGGACCGATCTTGCATTCTTGCGTCAGAACTGGGACGGACCTATCGTGCTCAAGGGTATCCAGTCGGTCCAGGACGCACACGCGGCAATGGACGCCCACGTGGATGGCATCGTCGTGTCGAATCACGGTAGGTCCCTGGCCCTGCGGGGAGGTAAACCCTCAACCCTTGTGAACTAATAACACCTCTCGTTCCTTTTTGGGCGTAGGTGGTCGACAGGTTGACGGTGCCATTAGTTCGTTCAGCGCTCTCGAGAAGATCACTGCATCATCGAGGGTGCGTAACGCGCAAGAACAAGGCAAGTTTACCGTCCTTTTCGATTCGGGCATCCGCACAGGGAGCGACGTCATTAAGGCCATCGCGATGGGCGCGCAGGGCGTTCTCGGTGAGCAGGGGAATCACTGGTGGGCTGTGGGTGTTTTGAAACTGACGTCGCGACGGAACTTCTTCTTGGTCCGTCGTAGTGGGGCGTCCTGTCATGTATGGACTCGCCCTTGGCGGCGAGCAGGGCGTAGAGGAGGTGCTCAGAGCGCTGCTCGCGGATACCGAGATCACGCTCGGACTCAGCGGCTATAAGAACCTCGATGAGATCTGGGGGAAGAGAGAAGCTGTGCTCGAGAAGACGGATGCCCCACAAAGATGTGCCTGTTCCAAGCTGTGAGGTAAGTGTGTCACTGGTAGCATGCCATCATCGCATCATTAGCGCGTGCTTCTATATAATACCGTACAGTTACAAAACGTTTTCATGAAATTGATAGCCGATGGAAGAAAGTGCCTCATCATACTACCGAAACACAGCATGGCCTTAACCGGCACGATGGCGAAGTTTTGAGATCCTGGTTTCCTCTTCAAGTTGTTGATGAGCAGGGGTTGCCTTGTGTGGAGACAGTTACTGTACTTCTCAGTGAGGAGTCTGTGTCGGTCCACCTAGCAACGCGCACCGCAACAGCAATTTGTGCCACTCTGATTAACCTCCCCATTTACTTTCCCGATAACGCCTCTTTCACATGCAATGCGTCGCCAATGACTTGGGGATCTGGTTTGTCTCGACGTAGTTGGATTGCCCGTACACCGAGTCATTTGACGCTGCCAGCACGTTACGTGCTCTAAAACCCGCAATAGCTGCGTATGTAGCCCACATGTCACATGTCGTATGCCATCATTCATCATCTTCTAGCCCAGCTGCGGTACATTGGAGCGTTACACCCATAGCTGTCTGTCTTGGGCTGGTGTCTTTGTGTATAATTTTTTAACTCTCTTGAAAGGTAAGCACAGCGTCTTAATTCTACTAGACTAATGACAAACTGTATTGCGCAAGCTATCAACATTTAGGTTACTGTACTGTTATGTTCAACCAACTGGGCCCATCCGGTCTAACCATTATGATTGGGTCTGACCGTGCTACAAACGTAGTCTATCGCCATGATCAATGGGGGTGGTGTGGCATATAAATCGCCATCTGACAAGGTCCTGTTTTGTGTTTCAATCTACTACACTATATCAGGAGGCGGGCATTCCCGTGATGGGCACTGATTGTAGAACCTGACCGCCGTCATGATAGGGGGAAAAGTACTGATGTATGCTGAAGTCCACAGAGCGGGGCTATATACTCTAGATCATGTGCTACGAGGGATCACATGGCGGCGTGACTACCATCCAGGCAACATGGGAAGAGAGAACGGAAAAGGGAGTGCCAAAAGTGCCAATCCACACATGTGGGACGTGTAGAACGACTACGAGTCGTGCGCCCACTCCTCACGTCATGCGTGGGGAACGGAGAACCAGATAGATGAAGGAATGGGCTCCTCCTTAGCTAGAGAATGTTGCGCGGCCATCAAAGAAGTTATGGACAAGACTTGATGAATGATGATCCAGTAGATGTAGACACAGGGAAGGGTGATGGATGGAGTGATGGATGAGCGACAATTTGCAGAAGGTTTGTTTGACGATAAGGAGATGATGGGAGACGTGTGGTGGAAGCGTGGATGAAGGACCTCGGTCGACGGAAGATGAGAGAAGTCGGAGGACTGTGCGCTATATCAGCTGTGCAAGGGAGAGGATGAAGAGGGAGAGAGATCTATAAGAAGGATAATGAGGATAATAAAGGTGATTAAGGGCACAAGAACAGGATGATGCGACGATGATTGAAGGGACTAGTGATAAGGATGGGTGGAGGTAGTGCAAGTGGGCGGGCGGGCAGGCCAGGCAGGGTTGATAACTGATGAAGAGGTCATTGACAAGAGAAGTATGAGAAGAGGATTGAAAATTAGGGTATCTTAGCGTATGCTTTTGGTACCAGCCTACTTCATAACCTGCTTCATCCTTGTGTCAATCTTTTATTAAAGATTGACACAAGGATGAAGCATGTCATGAGGTACGTCGGTACCAAAAGAGATACCGTAATCTGCGGGTGTGCATGAAGATCAAATTCAGGTGCGCTACGATAAATAACGAAAGAGGGGCAGAATCGGAATACCCAACATCGAAGGGAAAAGGGGAAATGAGCAAGAAAGGGAGAACATCGAACTGTGAATGAAATATTCAGGGTTTTGGTTGTACATACTACATACTAAATGAAGAGAAGTCGTCCCTCAGAAGACGATGCCATTGAAGTCGGGATCGAATGATAGCTCATCGGTTAGGGGCTTGAAATGTAAGCGAGGACGACAGCCAAATTGTCACAGTGCTCTGAATCGACAGGGAACCTCCCACATTTTTTATGGACCAATGTATTCGAACAGGGAATCTGCCAATTTATGGAGAGTACGATGAAGTATCATACATGAGTGCGGTCGTGCGTCGTGCGGAGCAGGCTGATTAGTAAGCACCCCGCGAGAAAAACCTCGAAAGGCAAATAATTTGCAAAGAGACACGTTTTACATGCGGAGAGTCACCGAAGTCCTGTACGACTTTCAGGCGATCTACAGGGAAAACACAATTTCAAAAGGTAGCAACAATTTGCTCATATGATCATGTTTGTCCTGCCAGTGCGGTCAGGTTTACTATGCTGCTCCATCCCCCAACAAAGGATCTATCTTGTCTTCTTACCTACCAAGTTTCAATTGCGCCTTTCAGCTCTGCTATACAGTATCATCCCAACCCTCTCGTAGGTGCCCATGCCGTCCTCTGCGTCGAGCCTTTTAACCATACGACATACTACTGCCACAGAATTATGCGTGTGCTCAACTTCAGTTTGATTGTGGTGCTTAGTTGCATTGCCATGATAAGTGCGGCCCCTGTTGAGGACAGTGCTCGTGTCAAAGATCTTCCACCTAACTTGATGTATGTCACTTTAACTACAGTGGAGGTCCTGACCTGATCGAAAAATCTTTCTCCAGCTGTTCACTAATTCGGTGCTAGTTCTGAAGACGTCTGCGATGTGCTCCGCTATGATTTTGCCCCGATCTGCGGTAGTTTGTCCGGGACCTCCAATTGCTAGAAAGTTTCCCTCCACCATTGCTAGAAAGTTTCCCTCCACTTTCGTCAGTAAATGTTCCCTTGTCGGAGGAAATGTTTAGTTGGATGAAGCAGCGTGTTTCACATTCATCTTTTTCTTTTTTTGTGTGTGCCACAGCTGTACGATTCAGTAATTAGCTGAGGACACTTTGTTTCGTATTTTATGCCATATGTGATTTGATTTGCCCAGTGTCGTTCCGTAAGCCGTATTCTGCTGGCGTGGCGTTGCGAGGATTGGCATGCAAGAACCGAAGCTAATTTTAGATTCTCCAGAGTACTGTACTCCATGAAGATGCACAGACTCGAAGAGATCTCAGATCCGGAACACGAGAGTTCATCTATCCGTAGAGGATGCTGACGACAAGCGGCAAGCGAGGCCTCCAAGTCCGACCCAGTTGAGGGCCCGTCCGGCCGCGGCCGCGGCATTGAGCAAGACGCGTGAGACAGGCGCTGCTTCCACCACCTTGCATCCCACCTGTCGTGCGCTGTTAAAAACTTTCAACCAAGAAAAAAAGGTGTTGTTCACATGCACATACTCAGGCGGCCAACCGCCTTGCAACCCGCCTGTTTTTTCCTCGCCTGACTTTACTCAAGTGTCAACCAAAGATCTGCTACAGTATCTACTGCCCGACTGTGCCGTCAGTAGTACCTGCAAACGGTGTGATGCAGTACCCTTCTGCACCACTTTTTAAGTAGAACTACAAGTCCAAATGCCTATGCTGAAGCACCAGATCTAGACAAACGGTGACCCAATTTCTCCGTCGACCGTGGCCCCCCCGCTAGCGTCCCGCAAGCACCCTTCCTGTGGGTATGGATCCCTACTACCCACCCACACCTCTTGGGTAGTTACCCGTGTTCTTGCATACCAAGCCCATATCCTTCGCTATATCAAACAGTTAGGAGAATGCCCGACGTTGCATATAAACGAACGCGAATACTGAGAAGAGTATGCCAAGTCACAAAACGTGCAGACGCAAGAATCACAGCTCGTTAGAACGACTAATAATCGATCATCGCCTTGGTGGGTTGAGTCGTCGCGAAACTGATACAGCCGTTGCCAGTGTCTAAAGCAGTGTAAATCCGCTCTAGGAATGTCATGTCGCAGACAAAGTCCACCCAAGACAGTCGAGCGTGTGAAATATTCCGCACAACAAGGTAAATAAGTTACTGTCGTTCTTGCCATGTATAAAGTTGTTGAGCGTGCGGGGCTAGATCTGAACGTCCGTTGTTGTATTGCAACCGAGGAATGCTATTGGGGCCGGCCGTTCAATTGCCGAGTTGTTGCCGCCGTCGCCGTCTCCATCAACAGTAGATCGACCTCGTCCGGGTGTATTGCATCTCCTCTTGCATTCCTTCCCAATGACAACACAACCAGCGCCAATTAGTCCGAGTCGTGTTTCCCATGGTGAGAGTCTGCATTGGTCCACAACACATCTAAGCTAAGAACAAGCTGTTATGACGTATACAGTATTAGGGGTGATGCATGATGCCCTGTAGCTACTGTAGCTAACAGGTCCACTGGCACAAAGGCCTTGGCTGTGATCATCCGAATCACGTAGTACTCAAAGGCCCACGAAATATATAGCCGAACAATTGCCAGGCTCTGCTACATATCTTTCACCACGTATCAATCACAGTTATATTTACCTCTTAAAGGCATCTCTCCTTCATATCTTCTCCAACATCATACATACCATACATACGGCGCGCATCATATCGTTAGCCCGCAATTCAAGGATTCAGGTTTTCAAGTTCATCTCACTGGGTTACGCCTAGTACAGTGGTATTACGAGTGCTGTATATCTCTTTATAGCTTTTAGTTGCCGGGCATATGAGTATATAGTACAACCCACCCTTTGGGCTTGAGGCTTTGGAGGTTAGATAGGAATCATGATAGGAAATGAAAGCCAACTTTGAAACGTGTAACTTGGCTGGGCCGGAACGAGTTCCGGATGTTCCTACATCGAGCGATGACTCGATGACCCGCTCCGCTGTGCAGCTCCGAGGTTTGCTGCAACTGGCTGACCCCACCTGTTTTCCCGTCCCGTACCGATGTATGGCCCTTGCCAGCGCACATAAATCCCCAGAAAGAACGCAGCAGGAGGTGAAAGCCTCCCAAAGCCAAATCAATTCTCCGTTCTTCCCTTCCCCCTCCTCCATCACCAGCAGCACACCTCAACCCCCTTTACACCAAATGCGTCAGCATCTCCAACCCCTATTTCAACACACCTCAACGCTGATGATCTTATACACAGGTCTTATTGTTCGCGATAATCCTACGAGTGTTGGGGAGTACATCGGAGAGTACATCGCAAAACGGTGCGTTAGTCAAGACAAGAGATGTAGCGTCTAGCGTTTAAGAAAACAAGCTTTGACCCACGTAAACTGCCGTGATGATCGCTTATCTTGGGAACCTGCGCAGGATCAACGATTTTCGGCCAACGCCGGAGAGGCCTTTCGTGCTCGGACTACCCACAGGTTCCTCACCGATTCCGACCTACAAACACCTCATTCGCCTTGTCAAGGATGGTAAACTTTCGTGCGTGTGGGCTCCTCGGCCTACGACACATGGAGGCGCTAACCGGAGAGACGTTGCACAGATTCAAAAACGTTATAACGTTCAATATGGACGAGTATGTGGGGCTACCAGAAGATCACCCCGAATCTTACCATACGTTCATGTTCCGCGAGTTCTTTTCGCACGGTGCGCGTGCCCCGTCACTGCCATTAACGCATCATTCGTCGGGTTGAGCTTGGCGAAACTGACCTACATTACCATTACGGGTCTAGTGGATATCGATCCTATAAACGTAAACATTCTCAATGGAAACGCGCCCGATCTGGTCAGGAGTGCAACGAGTACGAGGCGAAGATCGAGGCCGTTGGTGGCATCGAGTTGTTCCTCGGAGGCATCGGCGAGGATGGGCACATCGCTTTCAACGAGCCCGGGTCCTCGCTTTCGTCGCGTACGCGTATCAAGACTCTTGCGTACGATACGATCCTCGCAAACGCCCGCTTTTTTGGTAACGACATTGCCGCCGTGCCACGCATGGCGCTTACTGTGGGCGTGAAGACCGTCCTTGAATCGCGCGAGGTCGTCGTTGTCGTAACCGGGCAACGCAAAGCGCTCGCACTGAGCATGGCGATCGAACATGGGTGAACCACTTGTGGACGCTATCTGCACTGCAAACGCATCCCTGGGCACTGATTGTCGTGGATGAGGATGCGACGGCAGGTACGGGAACCTGTGCGCGACAGCGAGGCGTGTTGATGATCATTACTTCAGAGCTGCGTGTCAAAACGGTCAAATACTTCAAGTCTATCGAGCGCGTCCATGAAGAGGTCGAAGCTTCCCAAGGAAAGCTGACAAAGAAAGATGGGGCTGAGCCGAATAGATGATGGTAACGGCAGCGGCAGTCACGTCCTTTTGCCCCCTGTGGCACAAACGTGCATATTGGCGGAGTTCATCGTAGTGATAAGTGTGTAGAC
>WTXE01000384.1:0-21874 GCA_022496225.1 Russula aff. rugulosa BPL654 | reverse complement strand
ACTCGCCGGAGGCCGTCACATCGTCTCAGCCTCACACGACGGAACAATTCGTGTGTGGAATGCCACGACGGGAGAGACAGCGGCAGGCCTTTTCACTGGAGACACCTGTTCGGTACATTCTGTGGCATTCTCGTCAGATGGCCAGCACATCGTCTCAGGTTCACGCGATGGAACAATTCGTGTGTGGAATCCTATGACAGGAGAGACAGTGGAAGGCCCTTTCACTGGACACACAGATCGAGTCAACTCTGTGGCATTCTCGCCAGACGACCAGTATATTGTCTCAGGTTCTTTTGATCAAAACGATTCGTGTGTGGAATGCCATGAAGGGAGAGACAGCGGCAGGCCCTTTCACTGGCACACGGTCTGTCAGGTCTGTTGCATTCTCGCCGGATGGCCAGCACATCGTCTCAGGTTCAGACGATAGGACAATTCGTGTATGGGATGTCATGACGGGAGAGACAGCCGCAGGCCCTTTCATGGGACACACTAGCTCGGTCTGCTCTGTGGCCTTCTCGCCAGATGGCCAGCACATCGTCTCAGGTTCAGAAGATGAAGATCAAAGAATTCGTGTGTGGAATGCCATGACGGGAGCGGCGGCGGCGGGCCCTTTCACTGGACACACAGATTGGGTCAGGTCTGTGGCATTCTCGCCAGATGGCAAGCACGTCGTCTCAGGTTCCGACGATCGAAAAATTCGTGTTTGGAATGTCATGACAGGGAAGACAGTAGCAGGCCTTTCACTGGACACACAAATTGGGTCAGGTCTGTGGCATTCTCGCCAGATGGCCAGCACGTCGTCTCAGGTTCAGAGGATCAAACAATTCGTGTTTGGAATATCACGACGGGAGAGACAGCAGGCCCTTTCACTAGGCACACAGATTGGGTCAACTCTGTGGCTTTCTCCCCAAATGGCCTGCACATCGCCTCAGGCTCAGAGGACCAAACTATTCGTGTCTGGAGTGCCATGACGGGAGAGACAGCGGCCGGCCCTTTCATTGGAAACAAAGATTCCGTCGACTCTGTGGCATTCTCGCCAGATGGCCAGCACATCGTCTCAGGTTCTTGGGATCGAACAATTCGTGTGTGGGATGCCATGACGGGAGAGACAGTGGCAGGCCCTTTCACAGGACACACTGGCTCGGTCGTGTCTGTGCATTCTCGCCAGATGGCCAACACATCGTCTCATGTGCACGCGATCGAACGATTCGTGTGTGGCATGCCAACGGAGACACGCGGGCAGGCTCTTTCAAGGGACACATCGGTTCGGTCAGGTCTGTTGCGTTCTCGCCAGATAGTCGGCACATCGTCTCAGGTTCCGACGATGAAACAATTCGTGTTTGGAATGCCACGACGGGAGAGACATCAGCGGGTCCTTTCACTGGACACACTGACTGGGTTGAGTCTGTGGCGGTTTCTCGCCAAATGGCCAGCACATCGTCTCAGGTTCTTTGGATCGAACAATTTCGTGTGTGGGATGCCATTACGGGAGAGACAGTAGCTGGCCCTTTTCACTGGACACAGAGGTTTTGTTTAGGTCTGTGGCATTCTCGCCAGATGGGCCAACACATCGTCTTCTGGTTCAGAGGATACACAAATTCGTGTTTGGAATGCCAAGACGGGAAAGACGGTGGCAGGCCCTTTCACTGGACACACCGGTTCGGTCAGGTCTGTTGCATTCTCGCCGGATGGTCAACACATCGTGTCAGGTTCGGACGATAGGACAATTCGAGTGTCAAACTTTACAATTGGGAAAAACAGAAGCTACAAATGATGTTGACTTTACTGATTACTTCATGATCGATGACAAGGGATGGATATGTGGTAGTAACGGTGAACTATTAATGTGGATCCCATCAGGTACATAGGGAATGTCTTTCACCGTCCAAGTACTATTTGGATTTCCGGCAAACGTGGTACCATTCTCAATCTTTCTGATTTCGTACATGGACGCAGTTGGGCTACTTGTATTAAATCATAGATACTAGTACTACAATAATCCAAGGTTTTTATTATTGGTCCATTCTAAAGCACCTTGTGGGACCATACGGCAGTAAATTCGGACCGGCTTTTAGTAATTCAAGTGAGGGGGAGTCAATGTCCTAGGTAATTCGTAGGGCGAAGCGCACCTGTTTGGGGTAGAGCTAAAATGAGCCTTCCATACGTCATATAACACGATAACGAGGGGTTCCTGGGAAGCATGCGAGAAGTCGCGAATATTCATACCACGACAAAGCTCCTAAAAGATCGATTCGACTTTCGTCCGAGATCTTGGCGAGGCCGATGCCACGAGCGGTCTGTGCAGTAGATGGAAGAACGCTGGACGGACGTGAGTCCACGTCATCACTGCGATGATAGACTGGCCCCGCCCGCGGCCCGCCCTTCCCAAATCTCCGAGTCATTGCGTAGCCCCAACTTGGGTAGCGGGGGTGGGGGCTTGGTAGCAGGATCATTCTCGCTGATGGACTCAGCAAGCACTTCTACTGCGGGCGGCCCTTGCGCTCCTGGTCAGGTCCTTAAAAGTTTATCTCCTCGGAATCCGAGAGCAAAAGCCGTGTACAGTAGTATGGGGTGGTGAAGGGCGATGAAGGGCGATGGGAATAAAAATTCAGGACGAGATGGTCGTTATGGTCGCTTCTGACCTACCAGGACTCTTCCCACTTTTAAAAAAAAATACAATTTAATATTCCACACATGCGCGTACAGCACATAATCGGTCATCTGATGGTATTACAGTCCAAGCGCGGCGCACAAGCTAACGCGCGGCTAAGTGCGGTCAGCTGGGCTAGCTGGTAGTTTCGTATGAATTGGCGTATGTGGTGTGGCGTGGCATGGCTAAATAATATTCGATCAGGATAGGAGTCGCACTGGTTGTAATAGACGAAGTAGCGGGCCCTTGAAGTGATACACTTTGTATGCGCGGGTTACCCAAAGTGAGAAGGAGGCAACGCACTTTCACCATGCTTGCTCGGTCGGCCTACCACTGAGCCGATGCCAAGGGGTGCCGGACCAAGCGGGGCAGTACCGCGTGTGGTAAAAACGTGCGATGATCTGCGTTTTGGAGCGCCTCGAGTACCACGAACCTGCTTAAACTAAGCTGTCAGGCTGGGAGAAGCGTGGCAACAACGAGCGCCCGTAAGCACGCTAAATTGTGCGGGCTAAGTCCCGGCCCGCCGAACGGAGCGTGAGTCCATCAAGTGAGACGGGGGAGCGTGACGCAGACGAAGTGTGTTGTGATTCGTTGAGCGCGACGGCGCGTGGTTACGGCTAGGAAACGCGTCACGTGCTGTAGGCAGTGCGACGGGCACTGCGACCCTGCGGCGTGAGCGAGCGTTTGAGGCCGCCTAGCACCTCACCAGAGAAGGAGTCGGAGAAGTTCGTGGTGAGGAAGGAGAAGGCCGAAAGAGGCGCGGGCCAGCCCGCGTTCAACATCTCACGCACAGTTCGTAGCGTAGCCCGGGCTGGCTCGCTTTAAGGCAGCGTAGTAGCGTTGGGTGGATCCGGTGCACGCACGGGCTCGGTTGAACATGCGGGTCGTTTTTGAACCGCGAGGGTGTTGTAGAGAGGGAAGGTATACACCGCGAGGCCGGCGGAGAGTGAGATAAACGAATTGCACTCTGAGGATATATGTGTGTACATCCGGGATGAGCGGTGCACGGTGCATCCGCCTTGTCGAGCTGACTGATGCCAACAGAGTGAAGAAATGACAGGAAAAGGTTGGCAGCCTGTCGGCAGAATGTTGATCGGGGAGACGTACCATTACACTCTCACTGTTGCAATTTGCACGCTCATGCCAGCTAGCATTTGTGCCCATGATCCAAGCGACGTTCGACACCGCCGTGCTTGCAGCTGTCGGCACCACCTCTCCGTGGCACTATCCAAGCTGTGGTGATTATGAAGGTGCGATGGCCAGGCGCTTGAGAGCGGATATGAGGAGGGTGAAGACGCATGCGCTAGGGGCGCTAGCGGTATCAACGTCGGTTGCCAAGGCATCGTATGGCTGCCAGACACTGCGTATGAACTTGGCATCGCTACAAAGCCTGCACGCATAGATTATATACGGAATTACGGATAGAGGGTAGCGTGGCCACCAGTAAGCCAATGTGCCAGAAATGAGGTATAGAGGGGAGCCTTACCTGTGCATGGTCTCAATCGCGAGCACCCTCATCCCCCCAGCCTGATGCTCACCGGCGTCAGTCTCACCAATAATAACTTTGATGGGCAGTGTGAGCATGGAGCCTCCGTCTCGAGCTCGGAGGAGAATCACTTGATGCAAAGCGGGTGCCGCTGAGGGCAAGTGGGAGAGCGGAACACACGAGGTGTTTTGACGAGCGGGGGGAAGAGGTGGTGTTGTAATTAGAGCAAGAGCACGGAATGCTGTGAACATGAGAGTGACTTGAGGACAGCTGTTGGCATACAGGTCTCGGATAGGTAAAGGGAAAGGGAGACACACCCTGCGGAACAGTTGGAGGTACAGTTGTTCATGAGTACCCCTTCAATCAGCTCGAGAGCAAAGGTCTTGTGGAGGTACTCGAGTTTTAGGAATTGCGGACGCTCTTCGTTACCCAACAGATAAAAATAGCAAACGGGACTGTGAACGGGAAACGGGAAACTTGAAGCCGATAACCCTGCAGCGCAATCGTGAAATCGCTCTGCTCGGCACTCTCCGATCAGTTTCTCCAGTTTTCTCACGCAGACTCACGGATGTCGTAGGACTGCGTGGGTACTGCCGCGTATTTACCCACTTGCAGACGTTCCAGCCGTCATCTATCTCCTCAGTACACAGTAATTCATCGCATAGCTAGTAGAATGGCCACGGAACGAGGTGTGCAGTATAACCAAATGTTTCCGAATGCGTGCGTACTACTAAATGGCCTAATGGCTGTTCTAATAGTGACCCATTACTCCAGCCCAGGTCCCTCGGCATCGCAAAGCGCAGGACGAGTGTGCGTCAACCCCTTTTTTTGTAGTGATATTGGTCAAGAATAATTCTGGAACAGCACTCAAATTGCGGAATCCACGGAAGACTATCCCTTGGTTGTCGAGCAACGCGTTGAGGACTTGAGGTGACAAGTTCGTGCTTATTAATTCCTCGATGCCTCGATAGTTTCTAATATTTTGCTTAGTACTTCGGGCTGTTGATGTCCCAAGTATCAAGAAATATAATTTCCTTAAGAGGAAGCTCTTTGTCACCGTATCCAACTCTGAGACAACAGCGAAGACCGCAGACATTCGGGTTGAGGGACAGATGGCAAAGTGGAATCAGAGCCTGGATCTATTGTACGTCTTTCCTCTTTCCCTCCAAGTTATGGCTAAAACTTCCATTCAGTCTTGTAAAATCGTCTTCACGTCTCACAATATGTCTCTATGCGAAGCGGTCTGCACAACCAGACATCCTTATAGGGACCCATGAGATGCCGATACCCCCAGCCTCTCAAAGTGGTTTGTTTTGTCGAGAATTCCCTTTCGTTCAATCAGTTGAGCATTTTGCGTGCAGATATCCCTTGTGTCCTCGAGAATAAAGCTGGGGAAGCTGCGCGGTCGACGCAGCCGGTCACACTTTACATAACAGTCAAGATTACAGCTCCGAACCTGTACAACAGCCCCCCGAGTGTACCAATCGAAGATGATCATTCTCCGTCCGAAGGAGCACTATACCGGGACGCGTTGAATTTCCTGCTCCCGAACATCTTTTACTCCCGGCGCATCACAAAGCCGTCGAAACAGGCAAAACTGTCCCACAGGATCAGGAAGAGATGTCGCTCACCAGTACCAATAATCCCCGTTTGCTCTCCATAGGGCCGACGAATCCATGAAGCGGATTGTCCCAATTGACCAATCGAATACGTGGGAAAGGGCCCTCGGAGGATCAAGTGGGTGATGGATACGTTGGGCCCAATTGCGGAAGTGCGCGTAATGACCTTGTGAATCCTTAGCTGAGCTAACTTACACACTCAGCTTTCACCATTCGCAAAGATGGCGCACGGTTTACTTTCAGCAATCCCCAAGGCAGGTCCATTTCTGTCATTTTCCGAACGAGATACTCATGTATATTATCTGGACTGTAGATGCTCCTGGAACAGTATGGACGTGACAACAATGTCCACACCCTGCTCCAAGCCATGCATGACGCGTTTGATTTTGCACATCATGAGGATACTTTGAAATCCATCAAGCCGCAATCCGAACAGGCACGAATTCTTACTCTCATGCTGCAGGATGTTTGTAGTTGCTGCGACTTTATCCAATCATATTTAAAGGACTCCCAATTCTGTACGTCATCCTCATCTGTTTCATTAGCTTTTGTAAACACGCAATTTTCAGGGAAGCGTACATTAAAGAATATAGGCGGCGGGCCGGACGAAAAAATCAAGGAGTTGTCGGATGTTCTTGTCAAACGCCGAAAGGCCTTCTTGGACCAGGCTACCATCTCTACGGAGATTACTGCGTTCCAAATTCTGGACGACGTGGCAAATATATCGACTCAGCTTCAGTACCTGTCAAGCCAAGTTTCAGACGCTGGTAGGTGGTTTTGATGGCTTCTGGGTTACTGATCCGATTATTGTCATAGAATTCGATGCAAAAATTCGAGAAATCCCATACGGATTCAACTCACGATTTAGTCCGACAAGGGCTGTCTTATAGGAACACGCGTGGCATTCCTGGACTTCATTATCAATTGGGTGAATAACCCCGCCTCGGAACGTGGTCTCGTTCTTTTCGGACAAGCAGGCACGGGAAAGTCATCCATCGCGCATGAGATCGCACGACTGTTCGACAAAATGCACCGCCTTACGTCATCATTTATATTTCTTCGGAGGGAACAATCCGAACGGAAGGCTTACCATTTCTTTACGACTCTTGCTCGCGATCTCGCAGACCGCTATCCTTCGTTTAAAATCGCGCTCGGAAAGGTCGTAAAGGACAACACCGCTCTTCGAGTCGGCACTCGTGACTACGGTACCTTGTTCGAATCCCTCATCCTGGCACCACTTAATGACCTGCACATCGTCGGTCCTATTCTTATCGTGATCGATGCCCTCGACGAGAGTGGGACACGGCCAGTAAAATTGGGTTACACACATTTCTCGCTGAGAATATCATCAGACTCCCATCGAACTTCCGCGTGGTCATCACCTCGAGACCAGAACACGCCATTGTCTCAGCGCTCGTTGAGGCGCAATCAGTCAAGATCAAGTACATGGATGATACCAAGCTAGCTGCTGATATGCATAACGACATTCTCACCTTTTTCCGCCAGAGACTTCTTTCGAAAGAGTTCGGGTATCACGTCGAAGCGCTGGCAGTAAAGGCAGAGGGTTTATTCCAGTGGGCAGCAGTCGCCAGTCAGCTTATCTTGGATCCTCCAGCGCGATTTGGTTATAGCAAGGAAAGGTGCATCAAGCATCTTTTGGAGCCCAGTACGAATCGCCATGGCAAGACCTGTTGGACGAGTTATACAAGGAAGTCCTGGAAGGGTACTTCACAGACCAAGAAGCACGGGTTTTATTTCGCTCTGTTGTTGGACAACTAATTACTTCAATCGAACCCCTCAATATCCTCTCACTTATTTCTTTGCGACGACACGCCTCTTACGACGAGGACAACGACGCGGCCGTTACTGGAATACTTAGTCGCCTCGGCTCATTGTTAAGTAATGTCAATTCATCCGACAAGAACCTTCCCATTATTCCCCTCCATACATCATTCCGTGACTTCCTCACAAGTAAAGACAAGAGCGGCGATTTTTATGTCAGCGTTCGTGATGCTCACGATCAATTAACTCACTCCTGTCTCAATCTACTACTCGATCCCCTCGATGGCCTCATATTCAACATCTGCAAACTCGAAACATCGTATCTCGCTAACGATGACGTCGAGGACCTTAACTCCCGCGTTAATCTACACATTCCACCCGCTCTGTTATATGCGTGTCGTTTCTGGGACGACCATTTGAAGCACACTAAATTTAATACGGACCTGTTTCAAAAAGTTCAAGTTCTCTTCGAGGAGAAATTCCTGTTTTGGTTGGAGTCCCTTAGTTTGACCAGAAATATTGGTCTTGCTTCATCAGCATTCTTAGCTCTGAATATATGGTTGGCGTCTAGTCAGGGTGTGAGTACAACCGCTGGTCCGATGAGAAATACCAACAACTAATTATAATGCTCACAATAGGATTCCCGGAGAGAGCTTGAGGCATTCAAATCATTCGTCAATGACGCCGCTGTATTTGTACAGCATTACGGGATAGCGATGGCAAAAAGCGCCCCACATATCTATCTTTCCGCTCTACCATTTGCGCCGACTTGTTCTCTTGTCTCCATGCATTATTCCACCTCATTTCGTCGCATCCTGCATGTCGATCATGGACAAATGTCTCATTGGCCATCATTAGAGATGACGATTTCAAACTTTGGGGCCGGAGAGTTCTATCTGTTGCATTTTCACTAGATGGCAGTCACATCGCCTCAGCCTCATACAATGGAACAATTTGCGTATGGAATGCCACGACGGGAGAGACAGTGGCAGGCCCTTTCACTGGACACACAAATTGGGTCAGGTCTGTGGTATTCTCGCCAGATGGCCAGCACGTCGCCTCCGGTTCGGACGATCACACAGTTCATGTGTGGAATGCCATGACGGGAGAGACTGCGGCAGGCCCTTTCACTGGACACACAGATTCGGTCACTTCTGTTGCATTCTCGCCAGATGGCCAGCACATCGTCTCAGGTTCACGCGATGCAACAATTCGTGTGTGGGATGCCATTACGGGAGAGACAGCGGCAGGCCCTTTCACAGGACATACAGATCATGTCAGGTCTGTGGCATTCTCGCCAGATGGCCAGCACATCGTCTCAGGTTCATCGGATCAAACAATTCGTTTGTGGAATGCCACGACGGGAGAGATGGTGGCAAGCCCTTTCACCGGCACACAGATCATGTCAGGTCTGTGGCATTCTCGCCAGATGGCCGTCACATCGCCTCAGGTTCACGCGATGCAACAATTTGTGTGTGGAATACCATAACGGGAGAGACGGCGGCAGGCCCTTTCACTGGTCACACAGATTCGGTCTTGTCTGTGGCATTCTCGCCAGATGGCCAGCATATCGTCTCAGGTTCAGGCGATCAAACAATTCGTGTGTGGGATGTCATGACGGGTGAGACAGCGGCAGGCCCTTTCACTGGACACACAGATTGTGTGTGGTCTGTGGCATTCTCCCCAGATGGACAGCACATCGTCTCAGGTTCAGACGATCAAACAATTCGTGTGTGGAATGCCATAATGGGAGATACGGCGGCAGGGCCTTTCACTGGACACACAAATTGGGTCTTGTCTGAGGTATTCTCGCCAGATGGCCAACATATCGCCTCAGGTTCATACGATCGAACCATTCGTGTCTGGAATGCCATGACGGGGGCGACAGCAGCAGGCCCTTTCACTGGACACGCAGATTTTGTCACTTCTGTGGCATACTCGCCAGATGGCCAGCACATCGTCTCAGGTTCACGCGATGCGACAATTCGTGTATGGGATGCTATGACGGGAGAGACAGCGGCAGGCCCTTTCATCGGGCACACGGGTCCTGTCAGGTCTGTGGCATTCTCGCCAGATGGCCGACATATCGTCTCAGGTTCAGACGATCAAGAAATTCGTGTGTGGAATGCCACGACGGGAGAGACGGTGGCAGGCCCTTTCATCGGACACACGGATCCGGTCAGGTCTGTGGCATTCTCGCCAGATAGCCAACACATCGTCTCAGGCTCATACGATGCCACAATTCGTGTCTGGAATGCCATGACGGGAGCGACAGCGGCAGGCCCTTTCACTGGACATAAAGATTCTGTCACTTCTGTGACGTACTCGCCAGATGGCCAGCACATCGTCTCAGGTTCACGTGATGCAACAATTCGTGTGTGGAATGCCATAACAGGAGAGGCGGCAGCAAGCCCTTTCACTGGACACACACACTCGGTCTGGTCTGTGGCATTCTCGCCGGATGGCCGCCATATCGTCTCAGGTTCACAGGATCGAACATTTCGTGTGTGGGATGCCATGACAGGAGAGACCGTGGGAGGCCCTTTCGCAGGACACACCGATGCGGTCTGGTCTGTGGCATTCTCGCCAGATGGCCAACACATCGTCTCAGGTTCAACCGATCGGACAATCCGGGTGTCAAATGTTATAATGGGCAAAACAGGCGCTCCAAATAATATTGACTTCAATGATCGCTCCATGATCAATGACGAGGGATGGATATGTGGTAATAAAGGTGAACTATTAATGTGGGTCCCATCAGTACATAGGGAGTCTCTTCACCGTCCAAGTACTATTTGGATTTCCGGTAAACGTGGAACCATTCTCAATCTTTCTAATTTCGTGCATGGACGCAGTTGGGCTACTTGTATTAATTCATAGATACTAGTACGACAATAATCTGGAGTTTTTATCATAGATCATCTTAAGCACGTTATGGAACCATACGGCGGTAAATTCGGACTGCTTTAGCAATTCAAATGAGGGCGAGTCAATGTCTTAGGAAAAATATGTAATTTGTAGGGCGAAGCGCACCTGTTGGAGTAGAGATAAATGGGCCTTCCATACGTTATATAACACGATGACGAAGCGTTCCTGGACCGTATACGAGAAGTCACGAATATTGATGGCACGACAAAGCTCCTAAAAGATCGATTCGACTTCCTCCAAGATCTTGGCGAGGCCGATGCCACGAGCGGTCTGTATTGTAGGTGCAAGAACGCTGGACGAACGTGAATTCTCATCATCACCGCGATGATAGACTGCACCGCCCCGCCCTTCCCAATATCCGAGTCATCGCGTAGCCCAACTTGGTAGCGGGGGCGTGGGCTCGGAAGCAGGATCCCTCTCGCTGATGGACTCTACAAATACTTTTATTGCTGCGGCCTCCGCACTCCTGGCCAGGTGCTTCAAGTTTCTCTCCGAGAGCAGATCCAGAACCGTGTACAGTAGTATGGGGTGAGATGTGAAGGATGATGAAGGGTGATGGGAATCATGGGATAAAGATTGAAGACGAGATGGTCGTTATGATCGCGTTACCGACCAACCGGGACTCTCCTGCTTTCTTTCTTTGAATTCATTTTATATCACACACATGTACTTACAGCACATAAGCGGTAGTCTGAAGGTATTGCAGTCCAAGCGCGCACAGGCTACGTGCGCCTAAGTGTGGTCACTGGGTGGCTGGTAGATTTGTATTGGCTGGCGTATGTGGTAGGGCGTGTATGGTTGAATAGTATTCGATCAGTATAGGAATCGCAGTGGTTGTAATAGACGAAGCAGCGGGCCTTGTAGTGATACACTTTGTATGCGCGGGTACCCGAGTGAGAAGGAGGCAACGCACTTCCACCATGCTTGCTCGGTCAGCGTACCAGCGTCTGAGCCGAGGCCAAGGGGCGGCGGGGCGGTACCGCGTGTGGTAAAAGCGTACAATAATCTGCATTTTGGAGCGCGTCGACTGCCACGAACCTGCTTAAACTAAGCTTTCCGGCTGGATAAAGCGTGACAGCAACAAGCGCCCGTAAGCACGCTAAATTGCGCGGGATAAGTCTCGGTGACCGTGGAGTGGAGCGGCGCCACCTCCCTGGCCTCCCGCCGAACCGAGCGTGAGTCCATCAAGGGAGACGGGGGAGCGTGACGCAGACGATGGGTGTTGTGATTCGTTGAGCGCGGCGACGCGCGTGGTACGGCCTAGGAACGCGCCACGTGGTGTAGGCCGTGCGACCCTGCGGCGCGAGCGAGCCTCGGAGCCGCGCCTAGCATGTCACCAGAGGTGTCGGAGAAGTTCGTGATGAGGAAGGAGAAGGCCGAAAGAGGCGTGGGCCGCCTGCGCTCAACATCGCACGCACAGTTCGTAGCGTAGCCGGGCTGGCTCGCTTTAGGGCAGTGTAGTAGCGTTGGATGGATTCGGTGCACGCACGGGCTCGGTTGAACATGCTAGTCGTTTTTGAACCGCGAGGGTGTTGTAGAGAGGGAAGGTATACACCGCGAAGCCGTCGGAGAGTGAGATAAACGAATTGCACTCCAAGGTGATATGTGTGTACATCCGGGATGAGCCGTGCATCCGCCTTGTCGAGCTGATCGATGCTAACAGAGAAAATAAAATGACGGGAAAGGGTTGGCAGCCTGTCGGCAGAATGTTGATTGGGGAGACGCACCATTACAGCCACAGTTTGCGCGCTTAGGCCACCCGGCCTTGTGCCAATCATCCAAACAACGTTCGACATCGCCGTGCTTGCAGCCGTTGCGACCATATCTCCGCGACGCTGTCCTAGCTGTGGTGGCTATGAAGGTGCGGTGGCCAGACGAGGGCGGATATGAGGAGGGGTGAAGACACTGCACAAGAGGCGCTGTCGGTATCAACGTCGGTTGCCCAGGCATCATATGGCTGCCAGACACTGCACCCGGCATCGCTACAAAGCTTACACGCATATACGGATAGACGGTCGCGTGGCCGCCAGTAAGCCAATGTGCCAGATATGAGGTATAGAGGGGAGCCTTACCCGCGTATCACGAGCACCCTCATCCATGCATTGCATCCTGATGCTCCTGACGTCGGTCTTTCCAATAATGACATTGATGGGCAGTGTGAGCATGCCTTTCGCCTCCGTCTCGAGCTCGGAGGAGAATCGCTCAAGTAAGAGTAAGGCAAAGCGGGCGCCGCGGAGGGCGAGTGGGAAAGCAGAACACTCGGGGTGTTTTGAGGAGCGGAGGGAAGAGGTAGTGCTGCAATTAGAGTCAGACCTTGTAGAGGTATTCGAGTTGTACGAATGGCGGACACTCTTCGCTACCCCAACCTTGTACCTAACAGACAAAAATACAAACGGGACTGTGAACGGATACTGTAGCCGATCACCCTTGCAGCGCAATCGCGAATCGCTGAGCTGTAGCGCTCTGCTCGGCACTCTCCGATCACATGCCAAACTTTGAACATGGGAATAAGTATCTAAATATAGATAAGATATTATTAGATATTCGTCCGGAGAACGTGCATACAGCGTGTGTTTGCCTACTTGTAGTCGCTCGAGCCGCCACTATCCCCATAACATTCTCCCCCAGTTGTACCCACTAAACTCTCTTGTATAGCTTGTAAAATGGCCGCTCAACAAGATCTGCAGTATAACCAAACGTACCTGAATGCGTGCGTTGTACTGCTAGATGGTCTGTGGCTAATGACTGTTCTAATTGCGATTCGATTAGCTCAGGTCCCTTGGCATCGCAAAGCGTGCGACGAGGGTGCGGCAGTCCTTTATTTTGTGTAGTCATATTGCTCAAGAACCATCCTCGAACAGCACTTATAATACCGCCGAATCGCACAGGACACTATCCGAGCAAAGCGTTGGGGTGACAGGTTCGCGTTTATTAATCATTCCCAATTCCTTCATGCCTCGACAGTTTTTTTTAAAATCTTTTGCTTAGTTCTTCGAGCTGCCAATGTCCCAAGTATTAAAAAATATGTCTTCTTCAAGAGGAAGGTCTTTGTCACTATATCCAACCGGACCACTGGCAACACTGAGACAGTGAAGAAAACCGCAGACGCTCGGGTCGAGGGACAGATGGCAAATTGGAACGATAACTTGGATCTATTGTACGTCTTCTTTCCTTCCCTCAAACGTTATGCCTCAAACTTCCGTTCAGTCATGTACAACCATCTTCCGATCTCACAATTTGTCTCTATGCGAAGCGGTCTGCACATCCCGACATCCTTATAGGGATCAATAAGATGCCGGTACCCCTGGCCTCTCAACATGGTTCGTTTTATCGAGAATACCCTTTCATTCTGTCGATTGAACATATCGTTTACAGATATCCCTTGTGTACTCGAGAATGGGGTTGTGGAAGGTGCGCGGCCGACGCAGCCGGTCACGCTTCACATAACAGTCAAGATTACACCTCCGAATCTGTATAACAGCTCCCCAAGTATGCCAACCGAAGCTACTATACCGGAACCCATTCAATTCCCTGTCCCCAAACCCTTTTCACCCCTATCGCATCACCAATCCGTCGAAACTGGCCCGGCTACTACTATGCCGGGACCCATTCAATTCCCCGTCCCCGAACCTTTTTTACCTTCGTCCCATCACCAACCCACCGAAACTGGCCCGACCATGCCACTGGTCCGGAAGAGATAATTTACCGATCGTATATGTGGGAAGGTGCCGTCGAGAGGATCAAGTGGGTTATGGATGCGTTGGACTCAATTCCGGAAGTGCGCGTAATGCCTTTTTGATGTACTTGGCTGAGCTAACTTGCACACTCAGCTTTCCCCATTCGCAAAGATGGCGCACGGCTTACTTTTAGCAATCCCCGAGGCACGTCCGAGTCCATGTGTGTCATTTTCCGGACGAGATACTCATGCTATATTCGTCTGGATCATAGACGCTACTGGAACAGTATCAAAATGACGACAATGTCCAAACCCTGCTCCGCGCCATGCATAATGCGTTTGATTTTGCGCATCATGAGGACACTTTATTAATAAAATCCATCAACCGGAATCGGAACAGGCACGAATCCTTACTCTCATGCTGCAGGATGTTTGTAGTTGCTGCGACTTTATCCAGTCGTATGCAAGGACCCGCAATTCTGTACGTCGTCTTCACTGCTTCATTGCCTCTTGTAAACATGCTATTTTCAGGGACGCGTACATCGAATAACGCAGGCGGCGGAGTGGATGAAAAAATCAAGCAGTTGTCGGATGTGCTTGCCAAACGCCGAAAGGCCGTCTGGGACCAGGCTAGCGTCTCTACGGAGATCACTGCGTTCCAAATTTTGCATCAGGACAGACCTCAATAATTTAAGTACGCTACCGGAAACTCTATTGCTCGCTAGTTGACTATGTCCAGCTATCCCTCGGAAGTATTACTCCCTCATAATCTGATACTATTATCACTTGATACTCAGTTGATAGTGGACTTACAGCACGATGATAGCAAATAATAGTTTGCATATATTGTTAACTACGCTACGAGTAGGTTATAATAGATTCGTGAAGAGTAACTGTACGATAGTTTTGCCAGATAATGATGGTATTGATGTGAGTTAGCAAGAAAGCAAATCAGAGAAATAGAAACTGGAAACTGGGCTGGCGCTTGGTGCGGGTGCGGACCTTGGAAACTTACAGGGAGCGCTTAGGTATAGTCTTGTGGACTTTAGTCTTGACTGTCCTACATCTCCGAAAACGACTCGACAACAAGCACGTCGTACACTAGCCGAAGAAAAACGAGGGAGCTAACTCACCAGTTTCGGCAAGAGAGTAGTATGTATAGCTTAGGAAGAGCCGGAAGTAAACGAAATTATGCATATACAGATACATATACAACTAATACAAGATGCATTCCTACTGGCGGAGCTCGACGCAAGTCCGCCTACTGTAGTACCACCTGCTGTGCCAGAACGTCCAGCACGCGACGTTGCACATTGCTTGAAGGTCACTTGGAGCTCCCAAAAGGCCGCGCGGGATGATTACGAGAATGTCATCTAGACTGCGGGCCGCTTGTAGAAGATGAGTGCGGCACACACAAATCATGTCAACTCTGTGACATTCTCGCCAGATGGCCAGTACATCGTCTCGGGTTCAGATGGTCGAAAATTCGTGTGTGTGGGACTGCATGGTGACGGAGGACGAAGAGAAGGTGTGCACTGATGGCATCCGAGTCCCGATATCAGATGGCCGATACACGAACGTTGAATATTGAGCGCAGTCACGGTGACGTCCCCAGGCGATCAAGCCAAAGCCAAAGCCAAAAGTCACCGTACCACTGTTCGGTCCTTTCTCTCAATTGGGGTGGACAAAGGTGGGTGGACATAACGTACCAACATCCGCGGACTATGGGTCTCACTAACCCTCCTCTTGCTAAACCGTTCCGTGCGAGGAGTGACGATGCTGGTAGCACCCGTGGTCCCAATTGGAATATTATCCACTCTACATCCATTATCCGAAACACCTTCCACAGTGCTGGTACCAGTACCGGCACCGACATCAACGCCACTCTTCATGCTAACCAGCTTGCATGGGCCAACAAAATCGTGAAACGTGGAGTCCTCTAGCCTGAGACTCGCGTCAAACCCCCGGTATGGCAGCTTGCACGCTCTCGGAATCGACTACGCAAAATGGATGTGTTGAGGCCTGATGCTTCTGTCGTTGCTGTTCCACCTGCGCTTCAATCTGAGTTCCACCACGCTTGCTCAGCGTACCAGCAACTGCGCCGATGCCAAGGGGAACCGAAACGGCGGGGCGGTACCGCGTATGATAAGAACGTAATCTGCATTTTTAATCAGCTCGAGTACCACGAAACTGCTTGAACCAAGTGTTCCGGGTAGGAAAGGCGCGGCTGCGACGAGCGCCCGTCAGCACCAAATTGCGCAGGCTAGGTCCCGCGGCGCTACGTCAGCCACCTCCCGCCAAACCGAGCGTGAGTTCCTCGAGTGAGACGGGGGAGTGCAACGCAGACAAATCTGCTGCGGTCCATCGAGCGCGGCGACGACGCGTGGTGGGCGTGCGGTTTTCGCGAAAACAGTGAGGAACGCGTTACGTGAGACGTGAGGCGGGCACTGGGCACTGGGGAGTCCCTGCAGCCCGGGCGAAAGTCTACAGCGCGCCTAGCACGTCACTGAAGATGGAGTTGAAGAGGCTCATGGCAAGGAGGATGGAGAGGGCCGCAAGAAGTGCGGGCCAGCTGGCCTTATGCCGCAAATTCTGCGTCATGCGCATGGTTCGTACCCCGGCACCAGCTGGCTCAGTTTCGAGCAATGTGTAGGGTCGAGTGGGTGCGGTGCACGCCGAGCTCGGGTGTAGTAGTCTGGCAGAGAGAGATGGTATACCCCGCGAGGCCGTCGGAGAGTGAGACGAGGCATTGCATGCCAAGGGGATGTATGTACACCTTCGGGATGCGGCACATCCCCTTTGTCTTCGAGCTGATCGATGGTGACAGAAAGAGGACGACGACAGAAAGAGGTTGGCAGCCAATCGGTAGAAAATTGATACGGAGACGCACCATTGCACTTTCCTTGCTGTAGTTTGCACGCTCAGGCCTGCCTCTGTGCCAATCATCCCCAACGACGTTCGGCATCATCGCGCTGGCAGCCGTCGC
The DNA here is from genome assembly GCA_022496225.1 of Russula aff. rugulosa BPL654. Classification (NCBI taxonomy): domain Eukaryota; kingdom Fungi; phylum Basidiomycota; class Agaricomycetes; order Russulales; family Russulaceae; genus Russula; species Russula aff. rugulosa BPL654. The sequence continues at coordinate 4,747 of WTXE01000384.1, read as the reverse complement.
CACTATCTCCGCGACGCTGTCCAAGCTGTGGTGGCCATGAAGAAGTGATTGGGAGATGCCAGGCAGGGCGCTTGAAGTTGAGGAGGGATATGCGGAGGGTGAAGACGTGTGCGCTAGAAGCGCTGCCGGTGTCATCGTCGGTTGCTAAGGCAACATAGCGTTGCTGGACACTGTGCTTGAACTCGGCATCACTATGCGTTTGGAGAATCGCGCGGTCACCAGTAAGTCAGTGTGCCGGAAATGAGGCATAAGGGGAGCCGTACCCGCATATGATCTCCATCGCGAGCACCCTCATCCACCCAGGCCGAGGCTCAATGGTTCGTCTCGCCACCAATGAATTTGATGAGTAAACCAAGGATGACTTTAACCTTCGTCTCGAGCTCGGAGGAGAAATGCTTGAGTAATAGGAAGACAACGCGGGTGTCGTGGAGGGCGAGCGGGAAAGCGGAGGGCTTGGAGTCTTCTGAGGAACAGGGGGAAGAAGTGGTGTTTTATCTGTGAAAATAAGAGTGATTTGAGGACGACTCAGTTGGCACACAGGTCTCGGTTAGGTAAAGGGAAGAAGAGACTCACCTAATGGAAGAATTGGTGGTAGTTCGTGAGTACGCTCTCGATCAGCCCGAGAGCAAAACGTCTCGTGGAGGTAATCGAGTTGCAGACGCCCTCCGTTCCCCAACAGACAGAAGCCCTCGGAGAGAGCAAACGCGTCAGGCGCGGCGGGACGGAGTGGTCCGTCCCGAAGAGTAATCGATTAAAGCTCATTGGCGAGCAGCCGGACAAAGAGGCGGTCACGCAATGGGCATCCTATGCTTGTCTAGTTGGTGTAACGCTAAACCACTAGGATGTTGTGTGTGTGGGGAGTCTGATGAATGAGGGTGGGCGTCAACTGAGTGACGAGCAAGGGTCCCAATCCAAGCTGCTGAATTGTATTGACACGGTTTGCTCACAGGGGCATCCCACGGGGTCAAGCTGTCAAGCACGAGATCTTCGGGGATTGGCTGGAGGAACAAGCGTGTTGAAGGCGTGCCTATGATAAGCCTGATGACCGCCGTTATCATAACTTATGTATGTCTTTGTTTGGTCCAATCTCCACGTGCCGAACTTTGGATCAAGATCTTCACAACTACAGCCCACCGCAACACTCTATAGGGCTTCAGAATGCTCTGCAATTTGGGGAGTCTGTCCATGAACTGTGTCATCCGAGATGGACATTGGGTTGACTTGCTCTTCGCTCCCTTAAATATAGCCACTATGGCGGTTTCATCTCCGATCCATTGTTTGACACATCGCGGGCATGTGGTGATTGGATCAAGCAAAGACATAAACATGGCCGTTGAGGCCTTTGAGAGCCTGATAACTGATAACGCGATAACAGAGGATAGTGTGGGAAGGGGGAAGTGTGAGCGGTCAACCGGTCAACTGTGCGTGGATACTGTAGTGCGTATTACTGTATTAGTAATCCACTTGCAAACGCTCAAGCTCGAGCCGTCATTCTATTGTATCCCCATAACATCCTCCTCCAGTACGCACTAAACCCTCCTAAAAGCTAGTAGAATGGCCAATAAACAAGATGTGGAGAACAGCCAAATATCCCCAAATGCGTGTGTACTACCGATGCCTATAACTAATGACCGTTCTAATAGTTACCCATTACTCCAGCCCAGGTTCTTCGGCATCCCAAAGCGCACAACAAGGGTACGTCAATCTCTTCTTTTGTGTTGTGATATTTGTCGAGAACCCGGCATCCTTGAACAGTACTGGAATCGCCGAATCGTACGGAAGACAATCCCTTAGACCATCCGAGCAGCGCGTCGAGGTTCGAATCATGGGTTCGTTCTTAACAATTCCTTAATGCCTCGATCGTTCTTATCTTTGCTTAGTCCTTCGAGCCGTTAACGTCCCGGCTATCAAGAAATATCGTTTACTGAAGAGGAAACTCTTTGTCACCGTATCCAACCGTGAAACAATGGCAAAGACCGCAGACGTTCCTGTTGAGAGACAGATGGCGAATTGGGACCAGAACCTGGATCCATTGTACGTCTTACCTCTTTCCCTCCAATTCTATGCCTAAAACTTCCATCCAGTCTTGTACAACCGTCTTCACAACTCACACTTCGTCTTTATGCGAAGTGGTCTGCAAATTCCGACATCCTTATAGGGACTCATGAGATGTCGATACCCCGGCCTCTCGAAGTGGTTCGTTTTGTTGAGAATTCGCTTTCGTTCGATCATTTGAACATGTAGTGTGCAGATATGACTTGTGTGCTCGGGAATGGCGTTGGGGGAGCTGCGCGGTCAACGCCGCCGGTCACACTTCACCTAAGGGTCAACATTACGCCTCCGACCCTGTACAACAGCCCGCCAAGTATACCACCGCAGATGGCAGTTCTCCTCCCGAAGAAGCTCCATACCGGGACGCATTCGACCTCCCCCCCCTTTACCCCTGTCGCATCGCAAACCCGTCGAAGCTAGCAATAAGCCTCAAAGTCGTGAAGAGGCGCCGTCTACCAGTACCAAGGATCCTCGTCCTGCTCTCGATATGGCAGATCACGCCATGAAGCAGATGGACCGATTGGATAGTACGTTGAAAGGCGCCATCGGGAGGGTCAAGTGGGTGATGGATACGTTGAGTCCAGTTGCAGAAGTGCGCATAATACCCATTGATGTCCTTAGCCGAGCTAACTTCTACATTCAGCATTTCGCACTCGCAAAGATGGCGCACGGTTTACTTTTAGCAATCCCCAAGGCACGTCCATTTGTGTCTCTTTCCGAACGGCGAGACGCTCATGCTATATCCGTCTGGATGGCAGACAATCCTAGAACAGGATCATCATGACACAATGTCTACCCTGCTCCGAGCCATCCATCACGCATTTGATTTTGCACATGATAAGGACATTTTATTAATAAAATCCATCAAGCCGGAATCCAACAGGCACAAATCCTTACTCTCATGCTGCAGGATGTTGTACTTGCTGCGATTTTATCCAATCGTATGCAAAGGACCCGGAATTCTGTACGTCGTCTTGATCTGCTTCATTGGCTTTGTAAACATGCTATTTTCAGGGAAGCGTACGTTAAGAAATAGGCGACGGACCGCAGGACAAAATCAAGGAGTTGTCGGATGTCCTTGTCAAACGCCGAACGGCCTTCCTGGACCGGGCTGTCATTTCTACGCAGATTACTGTGTTCAAATTCTGGACGACGTGGTAAAATATCGACTCAACTTGTCAAGAACAGCCGGTAGGTAGTCTTTGTTGGGTTTTGGGTTATCGATCCGATGGTTGTCATAGAACTCGATGCAATTATCAGAGAAATCCCACCGCGATGAACTCGCGTTTAATCCCGACGAGGGCTGTCTTGCGGGAACACGCGTGGCATTCCTGGACTTCATAACAATTGGGTGAACGACCCGAACCCAACCGGAACGTGGTCTCATTCTTTTCGGGCAAGCAGGCACAGGAAAGTCATCCATCGCGCATGAGATCGCACGACTCTTCCACGAAATGAACCGCCTCACATCGTCATTTATCTTTTCACGGAGGAACAATCCGAATCGAAGGCCCACCTTCTCTTTACGACTCTTGCTCGCCATCTCGCCGACCGCTATCCTCAGTTTAAAATCGCTCTCGGAAAGGTTGTAAAGGACAACACCAATCTTCAAGACGGTGGCCCAAGTGACTATCGTACCCTGTTCGATTCCCTTATCCTGGAACCACTCAAGGGCCTGCATATCGTCGGTCCTATTCTCGTCGTAATCGATGCCCTCGACGAGAGTGGGGACACAACTGGCAGAAGTGGGTTACACGCATTCCTCGCAGAAAATCTCAAGAGACTTCCGTCGAACTTCCGCGTGGTTATCACCTCGAGACCAGAGCACCCCATTGTTCCGTGCTCGTTGGAGCGCAATCAGTCAAGATCATGTACATGGATGATCCGAAGCTGGCTGCAGAGACGAAAAATGACATTCTCACCTTTCTTCGGGGGAAACTTTCGACAAATGAGCTCGGAGATTACGTCGAAGCGCTAGCAGTGAAGGCAGAGGGATTATTTCAGTGGGCAGCGGTCGCCTGTGAACTTGTCCTAGATCCTCCAGAGCGCTTTTTTTATGACGAAAAAACGTGTATCAAACATCTTTTGGATCCCGGTTCAAATCGCCGTGGACTCGACAAGTTGGACGAGTTATACGAAAGGTCCTGGAAGGGTACTTCAAAGAAAAGGAAACACGAGACCTCTTCCGCTCTGTCGTTGGACAACTGATTACTTCAATCGAACCCCTCACTATCCGCTCACTCATTACTCTACGACAACATGCCTCTTACGACAACGCGATGGTGCCGCTATTACTGGATTACTCCGTCGCCTTGGCTCACTGTTAAGTAATGTCAATTCACCCGACAAGTCTTCCCATCATTCCTCTCCATACGTCATTCCGTGACTTCCTCATAAATAAAGACAAGAGCGGCAATTTTTACGTCGATGTCCGTGATATTCACGATCAATTAGCCGATTCCTGTCTCAATTTACTAGTCGATCCCCTCCATGGCCTCAGATTCAACATCTGCGAACTCGAAACATCGTATCTTGCTAACGATGACGTCAAAGACCTTACCACCCGCGTTGATCTACACATTTCACCAGCTCTGTTATATGCCTGTCGCTTCTGGGGCGATCATTTGAAAGACACTGACTTCACGATGGACCTGTTTCGAAAAGTTGAAAAACTTTTCAAAAAGAAATTTCTATT
>WTXE01000383.1:0-21908 GCA_022496225.1 Russula aff. rugulosa BPL654 | reverse complement strand
GTCACATACCTGGCGCGTCGAAACAGGTATCTTTGACTGCCCAGCATTGATCGTAAGGATAGGAACTCCAGTCTATGACCCCAATGAGGAAACTGCAATAGAGCATAGCTCTTCATTTTGCTCACCGGCGAAGATGACGCGGTGGGCACGGCGACTGGCTTGGCAGCAGAGCCAGTCTTTCGAAGCTTGGTCGGTCTCTCTACATTCGCAGGGTAGGATGGACGACTGGATGAGGGGACCTGTTGAGGAGTTAGTGTTAGTGGCGCGTCTGACTGCGCAGGACGCTTTGCGGGAACGGTTTTCGCTGGTGGTGGAGCTAGCTCGGGAACATTAAAAAGAAGAGACGGGGTAGGGATGGGAGTTGGATTGTGAGAAAACAAGCAGATGGGACGGTTGCATGAGTCACTGAGCGGACAGGGAACGTCACCAAACCGGCGTCGAGTGCTAAACATCGCAGTTCAAACGGGCGGATGACCCGGCCCGACAGTTGGATTGTTTTAGGATTTTACACTGCTAGCCAAAACGGGAAAGACCCGGAGCAACCTACCCATTCGCACCATCACCATGTCAAACTATCGCTATATCATCCAAGCAGCTGAGAAACAGCTCCTAATTAATATTGATCGTCAAGTTGCGCGGCTGCTTGGGCACATTGGGTACCTCCATGTCCTCCGATGGGGGGCGTAGCACCTTGCACAAGACCCTAATTTTCCTGCCTGAAAACGAAGATTTGCATTCTCCATGTAGCCGAGCTGGTAAGTTACAGAGTCTTGAGGGGCAGGAGGGCACAGGACCAACTCCAAGGAGGTACCTGCGCATGCATTATTCGGATCTAGTGTCATACTGTACAGCGAGAAGTATTTGTTCGCTCATCCCAGTGCCTCTCATATACCACCTGCTTGGAAATTGGGCCTGAATTGTCCGTGCATCAGACTCGACATGTCATCTACTGTACACTGTGCTATAGTATTACCTGCACAGACCACGGAGGATTCGGGAGGTCCATGAAAGCGGATAACGGCGGGCGAAAGGGCGATGAGCTTGCAATGGCGCAATTTACCCAATTAGGTCAAGGGCGATCACATCCGAGATAACCGGCCGACGTCCGACACGTTCCGAAGGTCCCAAGGTTTTTCTGCAAGACGTCTACGATTTTCGAATCAGCTGGAAGAGGGTTGGAAAGATTTGAGAGTAGAGTGGAAGGCTTGATATGAGTGTATGCGTGCCAGTGATTTCGTAATGCCAAGGCGGCGCCAAGGCAAAAGGGAGACGAGAGACGAGAAACCCGGTTTGACCCGCCAAGTCACCCGGAGAACCCCGAAGCCCTAGCCGAGTTAGCCCGGCCGTTAAAGTCGTTGCTGTAAGGAGCTAGTCACCTGCTATGTCTCAACCACGACTCCGCGGAGGGCTCTGGAGCGACCTAAAGACTGGTCGTTGGGTTGTAGTGCCAGGTACCTTCTTCTCTCTCTCTCCCTCTCCCTTCCCATCTGACCGTAAGTTCTGGCAGCCTCTTCTCTTCGCATCCTCTTGGTTCCCATCTTGTTGCATTTAAACTGGATTTTTTTCACCCCTCGCATTTTCTCTCATCCCCCATCCAGCCCCTTTGCTCCCTTCCTCTTCATATCCTATCCCACCCCGTCACCAACAGATGACTCTACAGACCCTAGATATAGAAAAGGATGGCTCGATCTCGTCTTTGTCGCGTACTACGTAGTCTTTTTCTCTTTTGTCCGTCAGGTCGCACTCTTTTATATTTGCTATCCCATCGCCCGACACTATGGGATACGTAAGGGGGACAAGCTCGCTCGTTTCGGTGAGCAAGGTTATGCCATCTTGTACTTCTTGTTTTTCGGTGCTTGGGGACTACGCATTATGTCACATCTCCCATCCTGGTGGTACAACTGTCCCCAGTTCTGGATAGGTACGTTTATCGTCAGCCATTGTAGCAACTTCAAACTAACCGTCAATCTTAGATTACCCGCACTGGCAGATGACTCCCGAACTCAAGTGTTACTATCTCATGCAGGCGTCCTATTGGTGTCAGCAGCTCATCGTCCTCGTCTTTCGTCTCGAGAAACCCCGGAAAGACCACAACGAATATGTTGCGCACCACATCGTCACTATATGGCTCATTGGGTTTGTCTCTCCTTTGTGTACCCTCGTACTTGTCTATTCACACCACTGTTCGCAGGTGGAGTTACGGCATCAACCTCACGCTCATCGGGAATGCTGTATATGTCTCCATGGATATCCAGACTTTTTCCTCGCAGTGGCTAAGGTGTTCAACTATCTCCATTGGGAGTGGACCTCAAACACCGTTTTCGTTATTTTCATCGGGGTCTGGACGTGAGACTGATCTCGTATCTCCATGCTACCTCTACAGCTCACGCTCGGTTTAGGTATTTCCGTCACTATCTCAACCTCGTCATGCTGTATTCTGTGTACAAAGACTTCGACCTGATCCCGTGCGTGTCACTGTTTCACATTCACATCTTCACTTGCCTGACCATCGCGTAGGCAATCGGCGCGTAGTTGGTCACCTAGCAAGGGCGTCTGGATGCTGCCGTGGATGAGGTGGCAGATATTCACCCTATTTTGCTCTTACAGTTTCTCAACATTTTATGGTACTTACTCATCTGGCGCGTTTTTTATCGGTATGTCTTCTTCGCGTCCTACGCCTCAATCTAGATGGCTCACATCGAGGGGACAGTGCCGTCACGAGCAGCTCGCTCAAGGACGAACGATCTGATGATGAGGGGATGACGATGACGATAACGATAACGATGACTCCGCCTTGAGGAAGAAAAAACGTTCCTGAGTGCATCTGTCGAAGTATCGTCGTGATATATACCACTACAGGTACTGTAGTGTTCATAATTTTGTAATAGACCATAGTCAACATGTCTGTGCTCTATGGCTTGGTTTACCTCGGATAATAACCTGTGTGATTACAGCACTAGCAGGCGCAGAACAACTGATCAAAATGAAGTGACTACAATACATGAAATAGCAAACACTTTACAGATACAGACACTCCACCATTATTGGCTTGCTTGACTAGAAACCGATTTCTCGATCGGCCGGCTAGCTGCGCCATCTGCTTCGCCCCTGTCATTGCTTTCTTCAACGTTCACCCCATCTAGCCTTTCCCTCAGTCGGGTCATGCGTTCGGCCCAGCCCTCGCGCAGTTTACCCGTCTTGGGGTCATACGGCCCAGCAGTGATAAGATCGTCGTCCTCATCGTCAGACGGAATCCAATCGCTGTCCTCGTCTTCCTGGGAGAACTGGACACGCAGGCCAGTGTTAGTGCCCGTGTGCTGTGGCCAACGAGAAATCCGTTGCATGTCGAGCGGATCCCCACCAGCCAATTCTTTGAGTACCAAATACGTGCACTGTCAAATTTTCTCCCCCTTTAGTGCACCAGGTAAAAGCGGGGAAGGGAGGAAGAATAATGATTTACCCGAGCATCATTACCGGCGTTGTGCATGTGCTGCGTGAACGAAGATTTGACCTGCAACAAGCGGCATACACGGTCGAGCGCGCGTTTCTGCCCGCCCGAGTCGCCCTCCAACGCGGCGAAGAGTCGGATGTATCGATGACGTATACCTTGGGCGTGTCGGACGTTTCTGCCTCCGTACAAGTTTCTGGAAGGAAAAAGGAGAGTCCGTCTAGAGGTGCGTCTATTTCAGGAGAACGGAGGTACTTGATGTCTTGGCTGTTGTCATGGAACACGAGGAAGAGTGGGCCAGGAGTTGCCATTGAGTGTATCATATTGTGGATGCGCTCCTTCAGTTGCTTCATCGTCACGTCCTCAGACTGGCCAAAATCATAGAACTGGCAAAGCCGACATTAGCAAGTCTGGATTCATGATGGATGGGACTACCGTCCGACTGACCCTTCTGTTTTCTGGGACGAAATGATTCGTGTAGGTGCGGTGCTTGCCAACGATTAGATGGCCCATATCCTCGACTGGCTCCCCGCCAATCCAACGCAATGTGCTCCACCCAAACTCGGTGATCACACTATGATCCATATCCCATGCCTCAAAGTCGACAGCGCACCATACACCGCGTTGTTCGCTCCACAAGGACCTCACACGCTCAAACATCAATCGACGGGCACCCAGATTTGAATCCGTTCCTTTGAGCTTGCGATTATTCTTCTCGATCATCTATTAAACGTATCAATCTCAATCTCTGATCATCCGGCCCGGAAAACCGTTATCAAAGGAAACAACGGACCTTTAATGCATTGCGCAGTTCGGTACCCGACTTGTAGACCACGGGTGAGTGATTTTGTAGCCGCGAGGACGTGAGAAGACAGTCAGAATATGGGAGCGGAATAAGCTCTTTTGTGAGGCCCATCGCGTGCAACCAGTAGCGGATGTATTCGACTTGCTCAGAAGAGAACATGAGGCGTGCTTCGCCATTTTCCAGGGTCCCTGAAAGGAAAGTGTTATTGGCCGTCGTTGGGCAGCAGCAGGGAATAACAATATGTGGCGAGCTCACCAATGAAAAGCTCGATTCCTGGCTTGCCGGCAATGCGGAGGGGATGATCAGGGTGAGTGATAGCGTCGTGAGCTAGGATGGCCTTGACAGCGTAACCATCCTCCCTGTTTGGCAAAACTTGATGCCTACAATCGCGATCAGTTAAGGACATCTCGACCATGAACAACCCCCAGAGATGCCACCCGTACCATTCAAACCATATGTCTGTATACCTGTAGAAACCATGGATCGTCTTGAAGTCTTGCATAGTGGTGGTTGGACGAAAGGGTTATGCTGCTGCGGCGAACCGGCCGCAGTCTTTTCAGGCCTGCAAAGTACTGGTTGGGGCGAAAGGACATGCCATTCGATGATATTACATAAGCGATGCCCGCAGGGGTCGCGTCGTTTCTAAATCCGTGAGCATGTTGGGAAACCAACATTCCCACGCTCTGGTCCTCTCCTTTATCTCTTCCTTCCTTTTACCTCTACCCTCCCTCCAGAAAAGAAAAAAAGAAGTCTTTGGTATGGCGCAGACAGTTCAAAGAAAACAACAGAAACGCAAACAGCCAGCCGCAGTTGAACATCCAGACTCCACGCCACCCGCGCCGAAGCGCGTCAAGGTCTCTCAAGCGCAGACGGCGCGTAAGTCCACTGGCGGACGAGAACCAACACAAAGACGATCTGGTGGTGGTGGTGGTGGTGGTGGTGATGATGATGATGGTGATGACAGTGGTGATGACGGCGCAGGTGGTAGTGGTGCGCCTCGTGCGGGGCCATCGAAGCAGCGTATGTGGTATTCTTCGAGCTCGCGTTTAGGCGGGTTACATTGACGCGTTAAATGTTGCATGAATCGTTGTCGTTGGTGCTGCCCCACACAGGCCGAAATTCCGCATCGGGTCGAAATGCGCCCGCGCCAAAAAAGCGGCGGTACAGACCGGGCACGGTCGCCCTTCGCGAGATTCGGAAGTACCAGAAGAGCACGGACTTGCTCTTGCGAAGACTTCCCTTTGCGCGCGTCGTGCGTGCCGTCTTTTTTCACGTCGCGCCTTTGATCCACGTCGGCTGACGCGTAGTAGGTGCGCGAGATTGCGCTTGACATGATTACCGATGCTGGTCGCGACTATGGGGATGCTGGACTTCGTTGGCAAAGTTCTGCGATTCTTGCCTTGCAGGAAGCCAGCGAGGCATTTCTTGTTCATCTATTTGAAGACGCGTACGTGTTTTTATCCATGGAACCCGACTCCTTTTTTAAGGTTGTATGTTGATGTTTATCCAGGAATCTTTGTGCTATCCATGCGAAACGAGTAACGATTATGACGCGTGATATACATCTAGCACGACGCATCCGGGCCAATATCGTGGCACATGATCTATCGCCTCTCTTCTAGTCTTGGCTATTACGCTTTCATTCGTTTGCATTGATGTATCACGCCCGTTGTTCACGAACTTTCTCACTCGACATATCTCCTTTACTTGCGACACCTCCCTGCGATACCTCCCCACATACTAGTCATGTTATGTACTGCATTGCTGCAATGTTATGAGCCTAAGCTATTCCTTGTACCTCCTTTCTCCATCACTCCCGTATTCCCAAGAGGGGAGGTCCTCCAGATCACTGTATGAAAGCGCTTATCGTGGCATCTACTGTTCCCTGTGCTGGTCAGATGCCGTACATAGTACTTGCGCGACGATAAATATATTGTATGACTGGAACTTACGTTTGAACACGCTTACAGATTGCTGCGTTTTCCTCGGATCAGGGTGCATCGGTCAACAAAGATTCTCACCAGTACACGAACCCAGTCACAACGCCGCAGCCTGCAGCAACTCCCAAGGAAACGCCAAACTGGGCTATCCCTTGCACCAGGTCCGTTCATTTAAAAGCCGCGGTTTTCAAGACATTCGAGGTTTTACTCACGCCTGGTGGCAACTTTGTCTTCTTTCCCATGTGGGGTGACGTCAGAATCAGAACCCACTGTGGGGCGAGGAGAATTGGCCCGGTGGGCCGACAAAAGACGCTGTCAACATGTCAACCTCAATCCTGGCGTGGTGCTGGTGCGGCGTTGTGGCCCACTACAGTTGTAGTAGTAGTACAGGCGACACCCGTCACTTGTCACAGAACTCGGTGTCGGAATTTAGCAGGGATCCGAATCGCCTCGCCTCCCGGAAATGTCCAAAACTTGCTTTGTTCGGTTTTGCTTCGATACAAGAAGGCTGTCTGTCGTCGTTATGTGCTGATGAAGGAGGATCATTACTGTACCAGTCTATAAGCACTACAACAGCATCAATATTTGATTTAAAAATAACAAATGGAGCAAAACGATAGCACCTTGGGGATCAGTGCCGTACTGTATGTGTACAGTGCCAACAACGACTTGCACTGCAACAATCTTGGTCTTGAAACTTCTTCCTCGTCCACCACCGCCCCATACAGTCCCCATTACGCCCAAAAATTTTACCTCTTTCGAACACACTCTGGTGGTCATATGATAGAACATCGAAACGAAGTGTGCGTGGGAATGATCCTAAACTCGAAGGAGGTCGCCACAGGACCAGGAGTCAGGACGTCCTTTTCCTTTTCCTTGTTCCCACAAGGCACACAAACCCGAGCGATAGGCGACAGCCCGCCCATCCTTCTAAGATCAGAGAGGCCCCTGTCATGTCAATACAGAGTTGGCGTGCCTACGCCTGTGTAACGCCAGTACTAGTGCCAGTGCGGTACATCCAAGAAGAGAAGTGAGTGGATGGGCGTCCGAATCGGCACCGGAACGTACAGCATCGATAAGATGATTGCTTTTGGGTATCAATATATACTGATCGCCCGATTCGGATCAAGCAGATCATAGCACGAATCTTCTTTTTGATGACATCTGATGTTTCAAATACAAATGGACGTTGTCGGTCACAATCGGCCTTAGGCAGGGGAAGTGAAGTGGGCGGTGAACCGGTGAAGGCGCGTACGGTGGGGTCCGTGGGGGGAAGAAACCGCCGTGCTTTATGTAAAACGGCTTCCAGGATTCGGTTTCATTTTCCAGTCATTTTTCATTATCGTTTAGTCGTCTCACTGACACTGACACCCACCTCATGCCGAAATTAATCCATCTATTCTAGGTTACTACACCTGTCAGGTCCACTTCAGCCACTAAGAGAACAAAAGGGGAAATAAAAGGGCGGCGCAGCAGTGATTGCGCCCAACGTACGCTAGTACTGAGTACTCCTGAGCCAGTCTCGAAATAGAACTGAAAGTGGAACGCTGACGGTGTTCATGACAAGGCAGGATGACAGGTGTACTGCTTACTGAAAAGCCAACAACTTGCGGCGGCCGCGCCTTTGATGAACTGAACATTGTACTCGTGCACACGGGAGCAATAGTAACCGGTCAACTAATGCAGTACTATTGCTTCGATGCGATGACGAAACCTGATTAATTATGTATGTGACCGTCATAATCTCAAACGTGTTGCGCATAATGACATGCGCTGTTTTAATTCCCCTTCTTCTATACCTTTGCTTTTCGGATCAAGATCAAGAAATACTCTTCCGGCGGCCCCGAACGAGAGTACTGGATTTGAACGGTTGAGCGCCAAAAGTGAACTGAGATCATTCAAGATGGAAAAGGAGCGGACGATGCTGTAGGTTTCAATACTGTGATAGCCCGAGGCCCGAGGACAGTGTGACACGCCGAGTGAACCCAATCGTGTTTTTTTCGCCTCAAAGCTGGAGCTGGAGCTGGACCGATGGCGCCGCGTGCAGCAGTAGAATTACGGAGAGTGCAAATGTAGCGTGGCTCGGGCTCAGAAATAGTACCAGTCTGATTCGTATTAGCCGGTGCAGGTGCAGGTGCCAGAGTAGTCTTCGAGCCAGAAACAGACGCAAGACTCAGCAGACTCCGAGTAGATCCAAAAACGGACTCGGTCGATAGCTTTGGAGAAGGAAAAGTAGGGACGGGCGAGTCTGGAGCGCGGATTGCCTCGATCGAGGCGGCGGTGAACCGAGATGATGATGACTTGGCTGCTGCAGCTGTGCCACGACGATCGTGAATGTGATCATAATCATATTCGGAGGACGCTGGTGCTGGGTTCACGACGCGTAGCTGGTAGGGTGGAGGTGGCTCCGCCGGAAGGGGATGATCACAATACGAAGCAGAACTACTGGCCATCGCCGGATGTGCTGCTGCTGCACCACGAGACGGTGAATGGGAAGAAGGTGGAAATGAGGAGAGGGCCGTTTTGATGACAAGGCCTTCGTCAGCGGTACCATCTTGACGCATTTTCGGGTGAATGTGAGGCGGCGCAGTGTCGACGATCTGGGCTTTTCTGCCGTCCTAGGAGAGGCACAGGGTATGTACAGCGTAGATGGCCCAGATGCCAGAGTGCCAGAGCCTGTGACCTTTGCTTTTGGCAGAGGCGCAGAGGTCGTCGTAGATGTAGGTGTCAGGTGTCGGCAGCCATGAGCGCGATCCCATGATGTTCAAGTTCCTATCAGGACTTCTTCGGCTCGTCAGAGTCGGCTGAGGGCCCAGTGCATCCGCGATTGTTGTCAGCGGTATTGCGATCTTAAGTGTTTCCCGGTTGAGGTGCACATTCTGAAGACCGGCATTGATATCCTAAAGGGCGCCGCCGCACACACACATGAGCAAACGACGCGCAAAGTTAAAAAAACCAGGAGGATAGGGAGAGGACGTACGTGAATGCCTCGGAGGACCTGCGCAATCGCATCGCCCTGCTGAGCGAGTTCACGATTAATCGCAGCGTTACCGCTCTCGATACGATGGCCCATGCTCAAAAGCTCATGGTGATCGCGCACGCGAGCGACTTCCGAGTTAGTTTGCCATCGACGTACGTCGACAATTTCTTCTAGCTGGTGGTGGCGAGTGGCACACACACGAGTTTTAAACCGAGAAATTTGGAACCAGGGGGTTTTGGACGCACGTTAAAGAGAGAGATCAGCTCAGTCAGAGCTTCATTGCACGCTTCGATTCGTAGTGCGTTGGCCTCTGCTCGCAACAAAGACGCGATGACACCCTGCTGGCCAACTTGGACTATAGTCATCGCAGTTTGTTCGAAAGCCCTGCCAGTACAGTGAAGACATTCATTCATTCATTCATTCATCATCAGGGCTCTCTGCGTCAACAAATAAAAAATTCTGCAAACACACACCGCTCGAGCTCGTATATGCGTTCCCTGATGATAGCATCGCCCCCTTTGTCGTCGCGATGCGCTCCAGCCTGTCGATGACGAACTGACATCGCCAGACGAGTCGCGCGCAACGTGCCTTGCTGGTCTTCACTTTGGAATATGCCTGATGCACAAGTTGCACTGCAGCGTAGGCAGCACCCAGGGCTATACCACTCATGGGGTAGTAGAGGAGTGAGAGGGAGGGGGCCGATTGATTTGCGGCACCACAGATTATCAAGTAGTCCGTTACAACATGACTGACTGGACGACAACATACGACAACTGATGCCTTCAGATTGACTGCCCCTAACCCATTCTAATCTGCTCGTGTAGAGAACTCGCTGCGAGTCGTCCACAGCGTTACCCCAAGCTCGGAAAAGAAAAACGCGTCCTTGTGGCTAAATCGTTTTTATAATAAAGCCCTTCCTCAATATACATAATCAACCCATCAACCCACATATGGTGATCTAGTTCTAGCGAAATAACATTGCCAAAACCTCTTATTCGACAAAGGGAGGTACCCGTAACGTCTCAAAAAAGGCTGGTGCTTTGGGATAATGAAAAAAACAAACATACCATGGATCGAGGAAAAGTTATGATGTGTGACAGTCTGTGAAGGTGCAAAGGATAAAAAAAGGGCGTAAAAGAAAGATTCGGGGATGTGCAATGGTGTAGATAACTGCGGTCGATAGTTGTGCTGCTTCTCGAAAGAATGTCCAGAGTGATGTGCGATGGTAACATGACGAGCAAATTGGAATGAATGCGGTGTTGGAGGGAGACAAAATCATCCCCGCAATTATAGGCAAAGAAAGTATCTTAAAGCAAGACGTTTGGCCATGTCCTTAGTAACACCAAGCAGAGAATTAGGAGATTGCCGTCTGCCGCCGCACAGAATGAGGTTTATGCGTCGGCGAAGCCGCTATTGACACTCTATGGGATGACGGATCTGAGGAATGGGCATGCCTAGGGTATGGCGGTCGGTGAAGGGTCGAACTTGTATTCGTCTGGGTGCGAGAGTGACGTGGGGATTGTGGCCACCTGGTTCATCACTATTAGATCGACGATGACTTGACGACAGCGAAGTTCGATCGTTCAGTTGTTGAGGACGCTCCGCACTGCGACTTTGCGCAGAACCCCTCGGCAACGAATCTCGCGAAGGGGATCTACCATATTGTTGGCGCATGAATGGAGCAGCCGGAGGAAGAAGTGGCATGTCCAAGGAAAATTGTGGCATTATAGGCATGGTCTGAATGGCTGGGTAAACTGGTATCGGGAGTACTTGAGGCATCGATGGAACTGACGGCCAACCATACGTATAGATGGGGGAAACGACGGAACGCCGTGATGACTCGGAAATTATTGAGCCTCGCTTGCTGTTCCGGTTAACGCGTGCGCGTACGTCTTCAGAGACGACGCTATAAGTCGAAGCTGGACGTAAGGCAACTGAACCCGCGCTCTCTGATTGATGCAGGCTGCCTGGTTTCGAGCTTGAAGACGAGCCATCCCGGGAATGTGGCGGACGCGTTAGGGGGGGACTCCGTCTGCTTGCGTGTGTCATAGGTAGGTCTCGAGTACGCTTCCCGAGGCTTGCGGTCCTGCTCTTTTGCCTGAGAGGAGGGTATGGCAAATCGAGACTCGCGCCGCACTCGAGCCGCGGCGATCTCTTCGGCAAATTGCTTTTGCCTCTTGGATCCTTCTATGGTTCGCTTCTCCTTCTGCCATTGTTGTTTCTCTTGCTCCCACTGCTGACGGTCCGCCTCATGTCTCAGCTTCTCCTCTTCATGTTCACGACGTTCTCGTTCTCGTTGAAGGAAAAGGGTCTTCTCCTCGCGTCGTTTTTTATGTCGTAGAATATAACCAAGCGGGACCGAGTCCTCTTTATCAACATTCTCCGCGAATCGGACGCCGCGTCTTGTGGATGGTAGGGGAGAAGTCAAGGCAGTGGTCACGACTTCTGAAGGCGATGACATGGATGGGTCAGAAGTCTTGCGTCACTCCAAGCGGAGACGGTACGGCTTTGTAGGACGTATTTACCCACGGCAGAAGGGAAGCTTTGAGACAAGGATTGATTACGAGCGACTGATTGATTCACTTGTGAAGCACTTACCAGAAGAAACAGGGCTGTTGTTGAGTAAGGGTGGCTCAAGCGCACCAATAGGAAGCGGATCCTCGACGCCCGTCAATTCGGCCATTAATTCGATCGTCTCTGACACCTCTAGAGCCCAAACGCCGTATCCTGACCCTTTGACAGTTGTCCAGACAACTGTGCCTGCTTCGTCAGGACCCATGCTATAAACCGGTCCTCAAAGTAAGGCCGACCAATCCAGCGCTTAAGGCCAGGACTGGACAATCGTACATGCTCGAGGTTATACCGGTCGCCCTCTTCGAGTTGCACAAGAGCTTTCCGTTGAGCCGCTGATGAAGTACGAGAGCCAATCGCCTCAAGAATGCGGCATCAGTTGCCGTGAAATGACCTCGTTGAATGTAGTGAAGCAACCGATTCCTGTGCATAGTAGATTCCATTGTGGCACGGAAAGGGAGCGAACACGAGCGATTCGATGAACGGGGGAAAGTAGGAGCATTTGGATTGTGCAGAAGTGGAGGGGATGAGAAAGATGGTGGAACGTTATTTGTCGTAAGGGCCTTGAGAAAGTCGATAGAGGGAAGTCGTGGATTGCTTAAGTCTGACTTGACCAGAGTTCGGGGAGACAGTGAGGGGGCCTCGGACTCGGAAGAAGAGGAAGATTCCTCGGAAGTATCTTCATCGGATTCCGTGGGTGGACCGGAAATACCGCTTGAGGGACAGGGGGCGCAGTAGGTGATGGAACGGGGCTCAATGAGTCAGACCAGAACGAAGACGGACGTTGTAATGGGACCTGGGTATCGGACTTCTTGGGCGTCAACCACGGAATCCAGGCTCTCCGCCTCCCTGGGGAACGTCCATCATAGGGCGCTAAATGACCAAAACGGTCATCGTCGGGGGTGCGGAGTGAAACCGAGCCCGTCGAGGAAGCCGATGAGGAGTGACCAGGCTCTGCGAGTGCCGAGGCCCTTGTCGGTCGTTCTGTTGAGACAGTAATCCGGGCGAGGGTGGCAAAGAAACGACGAGACGGCTTTCTGTGTGGCTGGATGTGAAGGGACGAAGTCGAGGGGGGAGCTAAACTTGGGGATGGTGGTGGGGGGTTGTCGGGAGGGGGATGACGGTCAGACTTGTCTGACTGCCTCGTCGAGAGGACGGAGGCGATTCTGCGCATGGAAGAGGGAAGGAGGGGAGGGGAAGAGAGAGCGTGAAGGGATTTTGAAATGATGAGAGGTATAAGACTAAGACGATGACCAGTGGAGGGTAAGCATGGGTTGAAAATGAAATAGAAAACATGACAGCTGGCCATCGGCAGTCGTGGGGCGGGGCGCACAGGTCGGCCCGAACGGCAGTTCCAGTTCTAACTCGACCGGCGTCGGCCTTCGATCCCCTCTTGCCTCGTTTGGCGCCCGAGCCAGGTTGACAATCTCCGCTCATAAGCCTCAGTGACTTTGAGTAAGGTCTCCTGGTCCACTCCTATCCATCTCGCCCCGTACGAGATCACCAGTCCATCTCCTCCGGTAAAACACCCAGCACATCTCGGGATCTGTAAACCCTATACGCTTCCCCCGGTTCACGTGTTCCCTATCCGATCCTTCTTCCATTGACACGCCAACCCTCGGCGCACGTTGATCACCTCCAACCGTTCAATCCCCGGTTTGCCACTGCAGGCCCAAACTCGGCCCGATTTGAGAGGAAAGAAGTCTTCAAGCGTTCGCTGATCTGCCCACTTTGGATTAATTATCTGCCCATATGCCACTCCTCCCGTCCCATACCGGAGCGCAGTGTCTCTGGTCTCAAGAGACCCCTTTGCATAGTTCAGATATTCATCCACCGTCGACTCGTCTAGATCTACTATCGACCTTTCAGAATAGAACTTTTTAGTTCCATATGGGCGCGCAGTTAATTCCGCTTACATATTCGATGAGGCGAGAATAAAACTTCTTTACTCCTCATGTATGACGCGTTGACCTCTTTCAACGCCAACAAGTAATCCTTTAACCGAGGAAGAGCGCACCCCGGATCAGTGCTATTCTTAGGAACCCTGATCGGCATCACCCCAGCGCCTGTCAGCGCTTGTAATCAGTGCTGACGCGTCTTGCTCACGTACCGTGGCTGGCCGTCGAGGCCGTACACCATCTTCAGAACAACGATCACTGGCAACCAACAGCGCCAGCTCCGGTGGAATATTGTCGTATTTGTGGCTATCCAGGTCATCATTTTTTAGGTGCCCGACGCGAGCGACAAGTGTGTGATGGAGCGCCAGCGGCAATGATAGCACGTGCGCTACTGTTTTGCCAAGGTTGTATAGCACGGCTGAAACGCATGACACGTCCATTAGTGATTATATTCTGTCACACGAGGCGTGCTACTCACGGCTCCCGCCCAGGGCCCGCACTACACGCCATAACATAGGCGCAGCATTCAACTCTGGCGTATGAATTTTGTACGATCCCAGCAATCTCCGCGCCAGTCTTGCCGTCACGCTATGTAATAACAGAGCAGTTGGTGCATGCTGTGCCTTCTGATCAGCGTCGCACACGTACTAAACTTGAGTTCTTACCGCAGGTGAGAGTGCCTGTACATTGTGTTTCGTGAGGTGGCGAATCATCGTAGCTGGTAGGTGATGCAGCGCCTCCAGGTAGGGAAGTTCGTAAGAGTCGATCAATCTGGGGACACATTCAGCTACACGTCTGCCATACGAGAGGATTCCATGCGACCGTCTAACCTGATGAGGTCTAAATACATGACCGGCAAACGTAACGTCCAACATGCTACCATGAGCAACGCTATGTTGCTAGCAGGGCCATTACGACTGAACGATTTTCTTTATGGCCACTAGCCTCGGGTTTAAGACGCGGTTGCCCTAGATTGTCATCCTTGTCGTCTTCCGAGGAACTTGATTCGGAAAGTTCGCGGAGTAGCTCATCAATGTCTGCATTGTCTTCAACATCATCGCCATGGGAAGAACTCGGATCGGACAAATTCGGAGATGCCTTCTCCCCTTGCGTACCGATTTCTTCCGAAGCACGCTCATCGACGTGCCCTTGTGTGGCTTGCTGGTGGACCAGAGGCTCTGGAGGTGGCGGAGATTGTAACAAGCTCAAGTGAAGCGCCCACAAGTCTCTACAGATGATCTGCACAATTATAGAACACGCTTCTCCCGTGAGCGGCTAGCAAAAATGGGATGCGAACCTCAAACTCAGTCGGAAAGCATCCAGAGCTGGATCAGTACGGCGACTTGCTTCCTCAACAACAGTTGTAGACATTGGAAATGAAGGTATTGCGCCCGCGTCCCATAATAAACTGCACTCGAAAAGTAAGAGATCGAGGTCTCAGCGAATGGGGATAGCACTTTTGGGGAAAGGGAAATATATGCGTACGCTCGGGTTTGCTTTGCTTGTGCGTTCTCGCTTCTCTCGCGTCGATTTCAGCGTACGCTTGCGTCCCTGAAGCGTACCGTGTTCATACGTTTCATATGTCTCGTTGAGATAATTCTGCGATAGTTACAATTCCAGGGCGTTACTAGGCCCAGTGGGTCATGCTGGGGTGCAGATAAGGATCCACATACCTGAAGGATATGACCCTCGCTGCAGACGACAAGCCCGGTCGCCGGTTCCTTGTGCCATTGTTGGGAACCACACACGTTGCATTTGCGCCGCGGAGCCATTGGGTTCAGTGGTCTGACGAGAGAGGGATGAGAGATAAAGCGATAAAGCGTACGCCAACCCTGTTTCAAGGTCTCATGATAGCGCGGGCCGGCCTGGATCGCCCTCGCCCACGCCGCCGCCACAGAGTTGCGTTAGCCGCCAGGTTCGCGAATCCTTTCTGCCACTTCCACATCGCCGTTTTCTCAGCATCTAGCGCACGGCCTGGTGCCTGAAGTACTTTCGGATGAGATACCATTCAATTCTCTTCGCCACCTTCGTATTTCTTATTGGACTAGTGCATGCGTACGTGATTGTTTCACCAACCATCCCTGTGACGTGGACTAATGTTCCGTGTGTTCCTTGAAGCTGGACTACAGTAAGTCAAGACGCGAATGTCTTCGGAAACCGTCCTCCTAACTTGGGTGTCAGGAGGACCATGAAATCTTCGACCTGGTCAGCGAAGTAGAGGGTTCAGAAGGTTGTACCCCCACACCCCAGCCTAATAGAAAGCATTGAACGCGTTTTTTTTTCCTTCCCTCAGGAAAGGGAACTACCTTCTACTCATGGCTCGAAGTATCACCGTCTGCCTCTATGGCAGAGATCGGCCGTGCATATCGCAAAAAGAGCATGCTCCTCCAGTGCGCTTCCCAGGTTCCCTGCTTCCGCCTCATGTTCTTAGTTCCTCCAACTGTAGCCCTGATAAGAACCCGAGTGTGAAAGGCGTTCAGGAACGATTCGCGCGTCTCGGTGTCGTCGCGTCAATATTGAGAAGTGAAGAGGGTCGTGAGCGGTCTGTGTTTCGCGAGATTATTTGGAGTTATTACCCGGACGAATGAAGCTGACGTGCTGCCTTGAATGCAGATATGACTTCTTTTACAAAAATGGAGTGCCACGTTGGCGCGGCACTGGGTACTATTATTCTCGTTTCCGCCCAGGCCTAGGGGTACGGCGACAATTTATCTTCTTTTTATGCAAGTATCCTAACTTAGGCTGCACAGACGGTGCTAGTTTTCCTAGCAGTTCTGTCTACAGGATTACACTACGTTTTCAACGCATAAACTACAAACGAGATTTGGCCCGCATAGAATATATCATCAGTCAGGCGAAGCAGGCTGCGTGGGGACCTAAACTGCTACCAGTCGGTGGTCGAAGAAAGGTGGGGTTCCTGTGTCACTTTCGTCGAATATGTCTTATTCAATATATGATTAGGTCAAAGTGAATTTGAGCGGACCTTCCCGTGTCGATGAGGACGGGAACGTGGTAGTGGGAAAGACCATAGACATGGTTGTGGAAAGTAATGGTGACGTTTTCATGGTATGTTCGTTACTGAGTACCAGATGATGAAAAACTAATCAGGGCTCTTTTAGTTGGAGGCAGATGGTGAACAGACACCCATCAACGCCACTGCGGCGACACCTCCGTCCTTGCGTAGTACTTGGTTCATTGCTCTCCTTGCCGCTCTCATTGACAAGATGCTCGGGCGAGAGACACAACCCAATGTGGCAATCCCGGCCGATGATAATGACGATGCGGAGATTGAAAACCCAGATCAGGAACGAAATCATAATATCAAATCGGTGAAGATTGGAGCGGCCCCTGCTCTGAAAGCGGGAGGTCGTCGCCGCAAGGCTACGAGGAAATGATGACGGTTCGCTGTTCTCATTCCAATCAATAAAGTATTCTACATTATCATATTGTTGATAGATGCCACCAACCCAACTACAACTACTGTTATAGTAGAGACCAATGGGGTTGATTAGGAAATCATCGGAGCTGTTTTGGGCCTTTTGGCCGATAGATATGAATGAGACGGCCGAGGAGAGATCATGCGCTGGTGGGTCCAGGTCATTGAGAGGTGGCCTGGATCATTGTTTGCATGACTGTAGGCACCGTGGCAGTGGCTCACGCGACCGAAAACTAAGAGGATGACGAGAAGAGAAGACGAGAAGAGAAAAGTGAACGCCACTGTGGCGTGCGATTAAGGAACGAGTTGGCTAGGTCAACTCAAGGGTGGAAAGAGGAGAAGACACATGACTGGGAGGGCCTGATGTCGCCTGATTTCAGTTAGATGGTGAAACAGATCCGCTCCAGCTGGGGTTATCGGCCAATCGCATTCTCCACCAAACAAGTGTATACAGTGCTACCCGGGAGTTCAAGACGGCACGGCCGCTTCACAGCTTCAATAGATTCCTTCTCCTTTTCCCCATCGGCCTCTCCTAGACCAGTGTCATTCCCCGCATTTCTTTAGATCATGTCATCTACATCTGGCTACCGCCCCGAACTTCTTGTCCCTTACCAACGTCTCGACCAGGGAGACAGCATCCAGGCTGAATGTATGGTTTTCGGCCTCCATCACCATCTCTTGCCTAACCATCTCTCTTAGACGTTTGGATTGGTGGCCACGGCGAACTTCGTTGTAAAAGCAGGGTACGTCACCTAGTGTACACTTTAAAGTCTCCCTCTTCTGAAACACGTTATCTCCATTCAGACCCTCAAGGAGAAGATCACCGACCTGGGCCAGCTCCCCAACTGGGATTTCGATGGTTCTTCCACCAACCAAGCCCCCGGTCATGACTCGGATGTTCTTCTTCGTCCAGTCGCAATCTACAAGGATCCTTTCCGCGGTGGTGACAACATTATTGTTCTCGCTTCCACGTACAATAGCGACGGCACTCCCAATAAAACAAACTACCGTCATAATGCGGCCAAGACCATGGAGTTGGCAAAGGAACACGTTCCCTGGTTCGGCCTTGAGCAGGAGTACACCCTGTTCGACCTTGACGATCGGCCTTACGGCTGGCCCAAGGGCGGTTTCCCTGGCCCTCAGGGACCTTACTACTGTGGTGCCGGTAAGATCTCATGTGTAATATTGATCGACAATTATCAATCGTTCCTTCAATTAAAAACTAGGCGCCGGGAATGTCGTCGCCCGTGACTTGGTTGAGGCTCACTATCGTGCCTGCCTCTATGCTGGCGTCCGGATCAGCGGTATCAACGCAGAAGTCATGCCTTCTCAGTGGGAGTTCCAGGTCGGGCCCTGTGAGGGTATTTCCATGGGAGACGAGCTTTGGATAGCCCGCTACCTCCTCGTCCGCGTCGCAGAGCAGTGGGGTGTCAAGGTCTCCTTCCATCCGAAGCCTCTTCAGGGCGACTGGAATGGTGCAGGTTGCCACACCAACTATTCCACCAAGCAGATGCGTGAACCTGGCGGTATTCAGGCTATAAACGAAGCTGTTAAGAAGCTTGAGAAGCGCCATGAACAGCATATTGCTGTTTACGGAGAGGATAATGAAAAACGGTTAACCGGCCGCCACGAGACGGGTCATATCAATGACTTCTCTGCGGGTGTTGCAAACCGTGGCGCGTCGATTCGCATTCCCAGACATGTCTCAGAGAAGGGCTACGGATACATGGAGGACCGGCGTCCCGCTTCGAATGTCGGTAAGTTGATTCAGCTTTGGATTGCAGGCAGGAATCTCATGTGCTGTGTGTAGATCCCTATAGGGTCACCGATATCATTGTCGAAACCACTCTCCTTGACAAGTAGATGGTTTTCTTGTGCCTGTGCCGTTAAATTTGCGTTGGTAGATGTGATTAAATGTTATTACGCGATCGATCCACGTGACTGTAGATCTAGGCGCGCATTGCCAGTCATCACTGAGCTTGAGCTTGACGATGGGGGACAATCAGAAACTCTCTCCAGGCTTTTCTCCAAGTGTTGACTTCAAAGAATCTTCCAATATCGTGTGCCATGACCATCGCAAGCAAGATATTGCTGCGTGTCTGTCTTCTCAGTCCGAAAATAAGAAAGTTTATTCAGGGACCATCTTAAATGCCGTCGGTTATCGTACGATTGAGGTCACAGCACATTATTGCGAAGAACTCCAGGAAGAGCCAAAGACGACGGCGATCAAGACGTAAATAACGCATCCGGGAGAGCCTTCCACGGCAATTATCCATTTGACGTTTTTAGCCTTGACCACGGACAAGTTCCGTGATTGTTAATTGCCTCGAATACGTTTTCAGCCAAAGAAGCAGCATCAGACAAAGCGTACACCACGCTACTCCTCAGCTCCACCTTTACTACCACCTTCTTCATCACCGGCATCGCCCTCGCCGCGAAAAAGACGCAAACATGGTGACACCACTCCCGGACCTCGGACCGTCATCATCATCGCCGCGGCGGTTCGAGATGAACGAGCATTTGCCTAGCCCAGCTGTGGAAGAAGAAGGCGCCGCCGCGGTGTTCTTATTGCATTGCTTGATGGCGGTGGCTTCGATTTCCACGAGAATTTGGACGAGGACGCGCTCAAGCATAAATTTACCCGTCGTGAACTGCGCCACCGGCATGGGCATACATCGTCGCCAAGCGCCTGGGCTTTTCGCGCGATGAAGCGGCTAAGCATCGGTACAATACAGCTTCATTTCCCTCCTCCGGTCCTCCCGAACAAATTTTCGGCTAAAACAAAAAACACTCTTTTCTCTACTACTAAAATTGTACCTGTCACGGTATCTGCAAAGCCTCTGTGTATGCAGATATGAACGCAGTCTCCAAAGGCGTCTCACTCGGCATCATGATCTATGACATGAAATGCGAAACCGATCTCAAAGCCGCGCATGCCGAGGTCGAAGCGCAGCCTTATGTAGACCTCCTTGGTCGTCGTATCACCTCCGATTCCGGATCATGGCGCGCGTTCACTGCCGAGGACAACAATGGCAGTAGTACGCCTGGCGGAGGCGGTGCTGCTCCACGCGCACTGCGGCAGACGGCCCCTGTAGTGCTGGGCGCCCATGCGCCTTCTTGCGGAAAGCTATGATGATGATCCGGTGGAGCCTAACCGAGAGGGTATCGCGCTATATGCTGATTTTCGGCCCGATGTCGGTGGATTGAGGTAAACATGGAGAACTGAGGTGCGAGACATTGCTTGGCATGAGGAAGGTGGAACCGAGTGGTGAGCCCGGGCCTGAGCTAGGTGGACAGCCGTTTAGTGGAGACGACCCATGACAGCGGCCAGGGGGTCGTAAGACATGACACGCCTAATTGGAGCCTTCGCAGTCGGAGCTAGAGGATGCCTTTCGCCAAGAGTCATTCCCTGGTTAGGCCTTGAGCAGGAGTAAGTTACACCCTCTTCGACCTTAACGATCGGCCTCTCCGCTAGCCCAAGGGCGTTTTCCCTGGCCCTCAGGGACCTTACTACTGTCATGTGTACTATTGATCGACAGTTATCGACTGTTCCTTCCTTCAATTTAAAACCGTGACTAGGCACCGGGAAGGTCATTGGCCACGATTAGGTTAAAGTCGCTACCGTGACCGTGTCTGCCTATTTTATGCTGGCGTCCGGATCAGCGGTATCAATGCAGAAGCCATGCCTCCTCAGTGGGAGTTCCAGGTCGGGCTTTTCGAGGGTATTTCCATGGGATACGGACTCTGGATAGCCCGCTACCTCCTTAACCGCGTCGTCGCAGAGCAGTGGGGGGTCAATGCCTTTTTCCACCCGAAGCCTCTTCAGGGCGACTGGAATGGTTGCCGGTTGCCACACCAACTATTCCACCAGGAAGACGCGTGAACCTGACTGTATCTGGGGTTATGAACGAGACTATTAAGAAGCTGGAGAAGCGTCATGAATACTAGATATAAATTGTGAGCACGAAAATGTCAAAGAACTTCTTAATTGCCGTATATTTCTCGCATGATCTCCCGGTCCTTTCCTACAAAAATCTGAGGTTATGTAGAGAATCCTTGATGATACTGGAATATCACCAAAACATTTGGAACTATATATCTGTCTATAACAAAGAATCTAAGCGATATAAAAATATTTGGGGTCGACTTGGTGCGCGATGCGTCGGATTGCGGATCTGTTGGCCTGGGCAAATTGGGCGAGTAACAAAACGTGCACATGAGATTCAGGGTGAGTATATGCGCGTCCTTTTCGTCTGGACTGACATTTGTAGCATCATTTCGGGTCAAGATTAGATAGTATTATTATTGTCGACGAAATAGACTATTCTAGAACAGAAATTGGGAGGGAAGCACATGCAAAATTGTCTAGATAATTATACACAGACATAAATAAATCGATAAATCGCACCATTCAGATAGCGAAGCGAGCATATACCGCTAACGGCGGTTCGTAATAGGGTCACCGATATCATTGTCGAAACCACTCTCGTTGACAAGTGGATGATTTTCGTCCCCAACAGAAGCACACCGGAACAGCATCCGATTTGGCCATCAGTTGATATCAGCGAGCCCGTCCGTCCGAGAAAGCAGTTGCCAGTGCGACCCCACCTGCGTTGCGTCAGCGTTCCGGTCTTATCCGAGAAAATGTACTTCAATTTGCCCAAGATCATCGGAAAATGTGAAAGCTCGGGCCAACGCAGGCGAATGGTGGAGCAGTTGGCTGGCGGGCGCTCCGACGCGGTTCTTCCGCTTCCGCTCCGCTCCGAGCCGCCGAGCGTAGCTCGGACAGTCACGGGTGCGTTTCTTCAACCCCCATCAGATCCTAGTTCG
>WTXE01000382.1:0-21974 GCA_022496225.1 Russula aff. rugulosa BPL654 | reverse complement strand
AGGTACTGGTGAGTTGCGCCCCTTCACACCCATTCCGTTGCTATGCGCCTTGCTCCTCTTTCTCATCTTGGAAATGCTTCGCGTAAGGACCCGGCGTTGATGCGTCCCGGAAGGCTTGATCGCATTTTATACGTGGGACCGCCAGATTTCGCTGGTCGCATTGATATTCTCCGCATTCGTACACGCAACATGGCCGTCGATCCTGCCCTCGATCTCGATGCACTTGCCACCCTTGTGCGTTCACGTCTCCTTCCCTCTTACAGAACTTGAGACGCATTTTATAACTTCCGTTTGTTGGGTTTGTTTGAAATAGACGGACGGGTGTTCGGGCGCAGAACTTACGGCTATGTGCCAAGAGGCCGCAATAATCGCCATGCGAGAAGATTTAAATGTGACATCTGTGGGAGCTCCACCTTTTCCTTGCTGTCTTGATTTCAATATTACAATTTTTTAGGTCCCACAGGGCGCGTTCATCGCCGCAGCGAAAGCCCTCAAGCGACAGATCACACCCGAGATGCTGCGAAGGTTTGAGCGCTGGAATAACGACTACGGCGTCAGTATGTTGGCGTAAATCACCCTTTTCCCTGCCCGGAGGATCCTGCGCGCCCATGGGGGGCGAGGAAGCATATGCAGTGAGAAACTCGGTTCAGAGGGACTCCTGTATGTAGTGAGCTCTCATGCTTGTAGCGACAGGTCGCTGCCGACGCGGCCATGAGTGGCCCCGTGTTATAGTGTGGCGGTAAATTGTTACATTCCTTTGACAGCCGTCATGGACGTCCGGTCATCGGAAGCGTATGCGCTCCGGTTCCGGGTCCGGCTATGGTTCTTCCATACGTTCTCGTGAGCGAGGAGTACGAGCATCATGCATCATGTTTCGATGATCTGGGTATTGTTCGCCGTAGCTTCGCTCCTGCTAATGCTCCTTCTAGCCCCCGAATTGATCATTTCCTTTGCCATAGCATCCATAGCATAAATGTGAGGAAGTTCCCTTTCCCTTCCGGCTCGCCCACCCAACATGCCCAGCCTACGTTGCGCCTTGCGCCTTTTCTTCCTGTTCACATTCGCCTCCTCGAACTCAAAGGTCTCAGCAATCGACCACGGTGTGCTCCAGTGCACGACCAAGGCATTCACATCCGCCTGGTCGGAGACTTTCAACAAATTCATCGGGCTTACCCCGAACTACACTCCGGAACATTCATTGCGGTAGATTGTACGGAGCTACCAAATATGCAGTGCAATGCCATCCCTGAGAAAGCGAAGTGAGTGGCCTTGTCAGATGTGACCCGAGCAGCCAACTAAACTCTGTGCACAGGTGGTACGTTCAATTACACTCTAAGACACGGTTTACATAGGGTTAACATCGATGACTCGTCTCCAAGTCATAGGAAGTATTGCGTATGTTGCGAGGAAGTCATTAGGGGTAGGTATACTTCGTAGTACGTCACAGCGATACTAACAACACAAATCGGCGCTGCAGGGTATCTCCCTGGACCTGTGGGGGTTGGGTGTAAACGGGTCTTCTCTTGATGTGAACCTTGGTTGTCGCCCAAAAATCAAAAAGGCCCTATAAAATTATCTTCGACTTGCAAGTCGGACAGATTCTTAAGTATTGGACCATCGTATGTGCGCACCGTGGTTTCCGGTATACAGTCTCCATATCAGTCATATTCATCTCATGGTCTTGCGGGCACGACTGTAAATGCATCTCGGTGGTGGACATCGACCGCTCCTATTGGTGAGCTATATCATTTCGATGACGAGTATGATCAGACGGAATGTATACTTCCGACGAGAACAATCACAATTCGATCGTGTTTCCAGTCCTGCTAGTCGTGCCGTGACACGATTCGTTAGTAGGCCATGTTGCATTACGGTGCAGTAATATGAAATTCTCTGCTACTGCATCCGCCTGCGAGTTAAGCCCGATGGCTGGAATGATCAGCCAAGGGCAGGCCTTGCCCCGATTCATGTTACGGCATTGATCCGTTGTAGGTCCGCTTTTCGACCGAACAATCAGCGCTCAGAAACAAATGACGATGCATGATGCATGATGGCATTCATGATCGAATCGTATTCTCGCATCCACAATTACGGCCTTTCGTACGTATATCTGAATTGATCATCGGCTGCCATGGCGCGTCGTCAGGTAATTCCTGGAACAAACTGATGCAGTCTCCCAGGACCGGGTTATCACCTTTGGCGCTGCTGGTTGCCAATGGCGAGTTTATAATAGATTCTGATTGCCCAGCGGTGATAATAAGCACTATGTCCTATTAACCAATCTATCCAGCGCATCACCTGATGCGACCTGGAACTCCCATAAACCCGAGCTTGCCATCTCCCCACCCTTCTTGACGAGACGTCCCTGATTGCGTACGGCAGCGCTCATCCGCAGTGCATCCGGATCACCATCACCGCCATTCTCCTCTCTACGCCCTTTTGATCTACGAGCCTGTTTCTTCCGGCCGGCCATGCCTTGGCTTTTCCATGCCCGCTTATAGTGCCAGGAGCATCGCGCAACGCAAATGACTTGGCGACGTGACCGAGATGTAGGTGTCGAATGTGGAAGATGTGCTTTTCGTCTGAAGGGTGCGTTGCATATGCGCGAAGATGCGAAGCAAAAGCTTTGCGTGCCATCTCCGCATTCTGTCGTACATAGCCGTCAATACCCAGGCGATCACATCAAGAGAGACTCAAAACATACCTCTTTTCCATGCAAGCACCACCGTTCGAATGCCAATTGAACCTCCGTCGCGCGATCCTCGTACTCCATACCATTCCCACCGAAACCTGCCTGCAGGATTTCTTCCACGGCCACGGCTTCGAGAGAGTGGCCTGCGCTACCTTCGGTGGTTCACTGGCCATTCGCGCCTGGACCCATTCGACCCATGTTTCCTCGCTCGGCGCAATAATCGACCATGCTTGCCCACCGCGACCCGCGCGCGCTGTACGGCCGACACGGTGTACGTATTCAGTAGCGCCACCTTCCGTCGGGAGATCGTACTGGACGACGGCGCGCACCGTGGTAAGTCAAGTCCGCGAGCCGCCACGCTCGTACAAAGCAAAACTGATGCTAATCGAGCAGCTTGAGGTGCCTTCGGGGACGAGGAGAATGCATGGAGAGAGGAGTGGCGGATAGTCGGCGGGAGAGACCCGTGCAGTCGGAAGATCGATGTATCAGGAAGCAACGGGGAATGAACCTCTATGCTAGCATCCTCACCCGAAGTCTGCGCCGCTCTATCATCGCTTGATTCTCCGCCATTACTGTCGTCATCCAAAGCAGCACCGCCTAGCAAGCGCCAGTGGAAATCTACGGAGTCTGTGCAACTGAGGAAGACGATAATTTTGAAGCTTCCTCGACCACTTGATTGAGACAGCAAGGACCGAAGTAGGGCAATAAGTGTTACCAGACGTAATTTAAGTGGCACGACGATGTATTTCTGCAACAGCTGTGATGGTGGTGTAAACTTTGGATCCGCTGCAGCACCCTCAGCAGCGTCTGTAGCAGGTCCAGGTTGATCCACCTCGGTGGTCTTGATAATGATCGGGTTTTGGAGTGCGGCACCAGCTAGAACCTGAACGTCTTCGCGCATTGTCGCGGAGCATAGGATGGTGCGTCTCATGCCCCAGTCCCACCCGCGAATATCCATGCTCCGCCCTCCTTTCACAGCTTGTAAAGCGAGCTTTCGGCTTCCCTCCAGACAAGAAATGATACCTTTGATCGTGTCCGCGAACCCAAGATCCATGAGTCGGTCGGCCTCGTCAAGCACAAGCCAGCGACACTTGCTGACATCAAACGAGGACGTGTTTTGAAGATGGTCGAGAAGACGGCCCGGCGTCGCGACTAAGATGGGTATGCCCTTGCGGAGACGAGCTTTCTCGTGGCCCCGTGTCGCTCCGCCTGTTAGTAGTCCTGATACCAGCCAGCGGGTGAGTCGCGTTTCATTGTTTTCCTCATCATCAGGCGCGGCATCAAGTGGGCGCAAACGGAGCTTCAACAGCACATCGAGCACGTCTGATATTTGCTTGGCGAGTTCGCGCGTCGGAGAGATGATGATTGCGAGAGTTCCAATAGAGCGGTCAATGTACGAGTTTGTACTCAAAGGGAGAAGGTCATGAAGAATTGGAAGGAGGAATGACAGTGTCTTTCCTGAGCCTGTTTGGGACTGGATGAACGCGTCTCGCCACGAGGACGCGCCTGGCGACAGGAGGGTTGAGAGCGATGCGCGCTGTATCGATGTGGGCTTCAGGATATTCATTTTTGTCGTGAGGTGTGTCGCGATCAGGGGGTTAAGGCCGAGCCCTGTGAAAGTCGAAGAGTCGGTGAGTGGGGCATTACTTGGCCTGCTCGGCGCATGCAATACAGATGCTGTGGATTTCGGTTCGACCTTTGGGTTGGAGGAGAATAGCGAAGATATAATTTGCGTGGGTTGGCGAGGCTTGGGATGCGCTTCTGGCACAGAACGAGATGCCACGGACAGGGGATCTGAGTGTCTTCGCGGCCGTTTAGGTGGACGTTCGTCTACTATGTTTGCATTTGCCTGGGAGTGATTTTGGGTACGAGCCTTGCGCTTTTCAGTCCTCTTTGATTTGAGTCTAAAGGCAGTGAGCAGGGCATGTCATATCGGGCTCCTCAACACACCTCTCAGTCCACCGACCACCTTTCTTTGTGGGTTCCCTCCTGGTCGATGGCCCTTCCTCAAGTGCAAGGTTCAACACCAAAGTATCACTCATGGAATTGGATTGCAGTATTTGCCCGCGCCGAAAATTTATTGGTTCGGTGCGCGGCCCGCGCCAATCCGGGGTCAATCCGCCCATTTTATCCTCCCGCCCGAGAACCGGTTTCTCTTCTTCTACCTGTACGAAGGATCCCATACAATTTTCCTCGTACTCGCAAAAAACTCATTACATTCCTGGCCGCCACAGAAATCGGAAGCGTGTTGTGTGTATCCGAACCCTGGAGGTGGTGAATACGCCGCTTTCGCTTTTGTGGAGAGTGAGTTGTATACTTGTATGCGAGGTGCTGGTTGCTATAAAAGGAAGTCCCTTCGCTTTTGCATTCCAAGTTTCCAACCGAAGCTGCCTTGAGGGACGCACTTAAAAGTGCGAGAAATTCAATGCTCGCCTTTTTTCTTGGTTGTCTCCCGAGACCTCAGACGTTCATCCTAGGCGTTCTTCGCCCTCAAACCTTTCCACTCCTTTGGTTCCCTCCCTTTCTCCAACAATGCAGCTTAATGCTTGCATCTTCTCTCTCATCGTCATCGCAGCATTCGCCCTTGCCCACCCTCTACCGCGCGACGCCACGCTGAGTGGTGCGTGCACGCCACAGCAAACTCTTCCGGGTCCTTTGACCATGAACTTCCCGTAGACGTCGATATCTTGAATTTCGCGCTCACCCTGGAGCATGTCGAAAACGCATTCTATACCCAAGGTCTCTCCAGGTTCAAGCGCGAGGATTTCGTGCACGCAGGCTTCCCCGATTGGACATATGGTCGACTAGAACAGATCGCTGTTCATGAGGCTGCTCACGTTGAGTTTCTGGAGAAAATTATTGGTGACAAAGCCACGAAACCTTGCAGCTACAAATTGTTCGTGATCCTGGGCGGTTCTGATTTTGCGCACCGATGGCTGACCGCCTACACTTCTAGCTCTTATGACGATCCCAAGTCCTTTGTTACTCTTAGTCATGCTCTTGAAGTCATCGGCAAGTGTCTCATTGTCGTCGACTGTCCCAATATCTTATGTTGTTTCAATACAAGGGGATTCGTCATACATTGGTGCATCGAAGTTCTTCGTCAACAAGGTACGCTCCCCTCTATGCTTCCTCTTTTCCCAGGTCAGAGGTGATGATCGCGCAATCAAAGGAAAATCTTCTAGCTGCAGCAACGATACTCTCCACAGAGTCCCGCCACTCCGCTTGGCTTGACTCTGCTCTCAGGCAAGGGAGCGCATGGAGTGGTCCATTTGATGTAATCTCAGTGTTCAATGATCTGATCCAGTCCTGACGCTCCAAACTGTAGACCCCTCTTGATCCAAGTCAAGCCTTCACGATTGCATCAAGTTTCATCACCTCGTGCCCTCCCACGAATCCAAGTCTCCCCATCACTTCATATGCCCAGCTCACGCTCCCTGATCCCGCTAGTGCAAGGCCAGGCTCAACGACATCACTCCAATTCACGCCGCCAAGTAGCCTCGATCGTTCTACTCCATTGTATGGCGCGTTCATGAGTGGACAGGAAGCCTTCATCTTACCCCTTTCTGATGGTGGGAGGAGCATCAGTATCCCCAGTAATTTGCGTGGCGTCGTCTTTCTCCTTATTACAACCAGTGCGGATAGTGTGGATGATAGTAAGATAATCGCAGGCCCCGCGTTACTCGAGTTTTCATTTAGCTCGAACGGGGACTTGCGGACGTAATCGTTGTAGCTGGCGCGTATTTGCAATATGATTGCGAGCGGAGCGAAGCAATTAATCGGCCACACGTGACCGCCAGAGGGCTGACCTCCCAAACCTTATAGCTCGCTGACGTCACTGAAAAAAAAGCCCCTCTAAACCCCATAAATCGCCCAAAACTCGTGGACGAGTAGCTGTAACCGCCCTTAACTTCACATGTGCCTTGCTTGTGCAAAAATACATATATCTATCTCCGAAAAATTGGAATTCCACCGTCGTTCCCTGTCACAATATCGCTCGACACGGTGTGTTGGACCGTGTTTGCTGCTGACACATAAATCTCGAACATGTATCTCGACGCCCCTGTAGCGTCCGATCGGTCCCGCTAACGCTTTCAGGTTCTCTTCACCCGATTCGTCCTTTCTTGCAATTGAGACTCTCTCAGCGACTTCCTCCCTCGCTCATTAACTTTGCGTGTCGATGTCTTGTGCACTAACATATGTATACCAAATAAATCGCCTTCCGACTGAAAATGACACCTGCCTCCGGAACTCTTGCCCGACTGTCCGATATGCGAGGCACTACTAACGCTTTCAGTTCTGGCCCGTCTGTCCTCTTGCTTGGAATGTCTCATAAACTTTGCCTTCTCGTCTCCCCAACTACTGCATGCTTTCCAACAGATACCTTGCCCAACGGACACCTCGTGAGATGGAATATGACGTCCATGGAATTTCCGTGAATGACACGGACGCTCCTCCCAATGCACGTCCTCTTACGAACAACGACGAACGCGCATTTCTTCATCCAAATCCTCCTACACTTACTATTCGCATTCCTCCTCGACGTCTGTGCAGCGTCTGCTCCCGTGTTTATCCCATTCTCGATAAACAAATTCCAACGGAGGCTGCAAACACGTTACCTGGACAAGCCGACGACGACGACGGCAACGAGCGATATGTTGGAGGCGTGCTCAATGTTGCACCATCCCCTACTGTGGAGACCGAACATGTTCGACGAGGTGTACACCAAATTCTTCAACGCCCCCTTCACAATAACCAAAACATAATCAATGCCCCAGTGCCTGATAGGCTCGTATGTAGGAGAAAGTAAAATGACATTTCTCATGAAAATAAGGAGAGGCTAAGAGATGTGAAACAGAAGAATAAAAGCTAACAGATCTGAAACATGGATGACAACCCAAGCCATGCATCCACGTGCCCACCTGATTAGCGAGCCCCCGCTGGATTTACCT
The DNA here is from genome assembly GCA_022496225.1 of Russula aff. rugulosa BPL654. NCBI lineage: Eukaryota > Fungi > Basidiomycota > Agaricomycetes > Russulales > Russulaceae > Russula > Russula aff. rugulosa BPL654. The sequence continues at coordinate 14,330 of WTXE01000382.1, read as the reverse complement.
GCGTCCATGTTATCAAATGTGGGACATCGTGCCACGGCACGTGTACCGTTAACTTCAGCGGGCTTTCACATTGCAGTATACGAGCCAACGAGGTAGCATATGTTGTATGTTTGCCTGAGCTTTGTATAGGCGTAGTTGGCCAATTATATTACGTTTCACGTTTCATGAACGCGGTACATCGTAGCCCCTGTTGCAACCCGTTTACTATTTATCCTCGACCGCATGACTTCTACGCACTGATTCCAACCTTACTGTCAGAGCCATCCTCAACGACATCATAAAAGAGAGCAAAATGCGTCATGGGAGCCAGAAATACCTGGCATCTGTTGGTGGTTCTAACAGCCCTTCTCCTGAAGAATATCCACACGTGAAGCAATAATAACTGGCACGGCAAGTGGAACTCACAGGTTACGGGAGACAATTTATTGCGCGCGACACGGACAAAGGCCAAGTCCCAGCATATGAAGGGGTGTCAGTTCCTTGTAATTCCCTACGATGGGCAAAGTAACAGAGCAGCATAAACAGCAAGTAGCAAAATTCCGTCAGTGGCTGACATCAGCGCAGTGCGACAGACGCGTGACCGTGTGACAAATATACTAAAATTTACTATAACGCCTTTGCGGGTCAAAATTTGTCCAACAATCTGAGATTCATCTCATGTCGGGTACAGCGAACCCCACCCATGAGGTACACCGTGGCGATGTCCCCTATCAAGCACCATTCACCCGTTCGACCTCTCCAAATGACTCACTAACAACAGCATATGGGGCAGACGAGACGAGTCTATCAGATGCGGAGCTCTCTGAAGATGCATTTTCGAACAAGGTGCTCACTGGTCTACGCATCCACGAGAAACGAGAAGAGGAAGAGCGTGCGGAAGCACGGCCTCTGATAATGCCCCGCGTACGCCGAGGAACGACCACGAGTGTCAGTGCGCAAACAGAGGAAAAAGGTGGGACGATCCCTTGTGATTGCGACAATACGTCAGACATACTCAACCTTTACATGAAGCGATGTTTGATCAGGTCATGCGTTCGTTGCGGTGGCACATCGAAGAGCTCGAGGAAGAAGATACGGTGGAGAGTGTGCTGCAGCGTCGGATAAAGGGTGCAGTGGAGACTCAACCGTCGGCGAGCGAGATGGACTTGATTATGGAGAGCCTGATGGAACTGAGCGGTGGTCTGGCTTAGGCCTCAGCGTCATTACGTACACGTGATCGAGTAAATTGATCGGTTGAGGACGCGTTATTTGCACTTGTTTGTACTGTGTTCATATTCCACTTGTTCGAGCGAGCGTGTTGTTCCTCTTCGAGTTGTTCTCAGCCTCCGCATCGTCTCTTTCGGTGTTCTTATTGCACTTTTTTCTCTCTGTACATTTAGTTATCCTCTCCATTTTATGATGCCCACAGAACAACCTCCATCGGACGCCACGGACATTTTCTCGCTTTCTGATCGGGTTCTCGCCGACAAGCTCCAATTCGTGAAGGAGGTGCGCTTCTCCAACTACGTGTTGGCTCCGACGGCTCATGTATCCATTTAAGATCGGTTTTGGGAACTGGGGTAGTGTTTGGTTATGCCGACCAAGAGTATCAAATGATGCCGGCAACACTAAACTGGCGGTGAAACTTGTGCACCGGTCCAAGACGACAACAACGACCGCCGCTCGGGTTCGATCACTGTGAGTGACCCTGTGATAACATCGTTCTGTATCGCTGAAAAGTTATCCACTTAGATGGAACGAGATGAAGGTAGTCCGGACATTCAAGCATGATCCTCACCCTTCGATCATTCCCTTCCATTCATTCATCATCACCCCTTCATACGCGCTCATCACAATGTGGGTTCTTTTCGCCTATATGCCCCCGCCAGTGCCCGGTGGGGTAAATACGCCTGTTCTGAATGGAGTCTTCTTTTAAGGGAATACCTCCCGGAACTTGTCCCTGTTGAAGTCCCAGAACACAAAGCCAAAGAGTGGTTCCAATCACTCCTCTCTGGCGTCCAATTCCTCCATTCTCGGGGTGTCGTCCATAATGACCTCAAGTGAGCATTGCACTTTACGTCTACTTTCACTTGATGGTTAACGAGAATCCAAATCAGGCCTGCGAACATTCTCTTGTCGGAGCTACAAGTCCCTGTGTTGGTTGACTTTGGCTTTGCCGAGAAGTACGACTTGGGGGATGAAACAGCTTTTCGTTCAAACCTTACGTACGGTACTCCAGAAGTAAGTTTCTCCCTTCTACTCGTGTATATGCATTAATTTTCTTGCAGTACTTGTCTCCGGAGAGGGCGAGGGGTCTTCCACATGACACTCGCAAGGCAGATATTTGGTCTCTCGGCGTCACATTCTTTGAGATCCTCGTTGGGCGCACGCCATTCGAGCATACCGAGGGCGAGCCTTTTGCCACGAAAGCTGCATTGGAGGATTACTGGGCGCGAACTGTATGTACACTTACGTATGGCCTGATGCCCTACTTACTACGTGGGATGTAGATGCGTGGAAAGTGGCTCGGGAGCTGGAAGATGTCCAAAGGCGCAGAGAAGATGCTGCGTCGAATGATTCAGCCAAATGCTGACCTGCGTTGTACAGCGCCTGAGGTCCTACAGGACACTTACTGGGATGCGTCACTTCCTGCTCCGCGGCATAAAAAGCCGGCAAGTAGTGGGACCCCAGATAAATCAAAGTCCCACATTGGCGGCTCGCCTCCGTCTTCGCGCCGTGCGTCCAAAGTTCAACAAGCCGAGCGCGAGCAGACAAAGAGGAGGCACCACGACAAGGAAAACTCACCTATAACCGTGCCTAATCCAAAGAAAGCTCCCTCTCGCCAGCGTGTGCTGTCGGGAACTGATGGTTTGTCATTGCGTCTTCTGTTAATAGCGAACGTAAATGACCCTTTTCTAGTGCTAAGCTTAACAAAGAGGCGGCCCAATGTCGATGCTCACCTGCACACCCCACCACGTCCACGAGATAGTAGGTCTGCGCTCAAGAAGAATTCCCCAAAGGTCCAAGATAAGGAGAATATCATTGCGCAGCAGAAGGTTGTCCCACGTAAGACACCATCTGCGCGTGGCCTTGCTCGCAAGCCTTCTGCTCTAGGAGATCGCACGACGCAGATACGCAACGCCGAGAATGCGTGGGCTGGCACACTCGACAAGAGTGTTAGCGAGGGAGATAGGAGCAAGGGGAGTGTTCGTGATCGTATGCGTGAGTGGGAGCTCGAGCGCGCAAGGCTACGAGAGATGGAGCGGGTGAGTGAGTCGGACACTCCGGATGTTGAGCAGGAGACAGAGCGTCACCTCCCTGTTCGGAAGCCGTCGCGGCTTGGGGAGATCATGCCACCGGTACCACCGTCGCCTGGTATTGTTTCCCGTTCTAGGTACATCGCGGTTGCATGGTAACGGTTATTGCCACAGATGCGCACTCCTCACCGATCAGGTTGAGTGATCCCTTCGCACGGACCATGTCTACGAAACTCTTCAGGCAGGTTAGTAACTCAACTGCGCCGCCAACATCTATGCCGCTTGTGCCAGGTAAGTTTTATAACTTCGTCCTTTGAGCTTGTGACCTTCATAAAATTATACTTATCAGTTGATGCGGACGTACCAATGCGTGAATGGTTTGCGCGAAATGCGTCTGCGAACGAGTCTAGTCTCAGCCTCTTTAAACAGAGCTTAAAAGCTCCACTGGGTACGTCCAACATGTCGTCCCCACAATGCTTCATCTAAACGTTCCGGGATATCGACATCTCAGCTAAGACAGTCGACATTTGCAAATCCTCGATTGGCATGGTTGGACGTCGCCTAAGCGCAACGCGCCCTGGTTCCCCGCAAAGGCTTAGTGATCGGCCATCTTGGGAGAATGAGATTCTTGAAGGTGCGCTTCCAAATTGATGTCAGTCGCAGTTTTTTCATGCCATTCTGCGACAGCAAATTCGTCCTTGCCCGTTGTGGAACGGGCCGCCAGGAACCGACGGATTGGTGACGACAACCAGGCCGATCGGATGACCATTTGGCTCCAGAACGTTGAGAGTGCGTCTGCGAACCGTAACTTTTGACACACTATTTATGCCGTCGTTTCTATTTTCCAGAGGTGGTCGCAGATGCAAGGCAAAACTTTGCTTCTTCCAATGTTAGTTTGCTTCCTCCACTGCCTGTTCCTCCGGGACCTCAGACTAGGAGACCGTCACGTGATCGCTCTCAAAGGCCCTCGCGCAGAGCTCTTCCTGCCAATCAAGTTTTTCAGGTTGAGGAAGACTCGAGCGTAAATCAGAGCTTCGCCTCCTCGTCGAACCCGGCACAGAATGATCATCACAATGTCGTTCTCACAGACATGCTCCCCACCGGTCCCCGAGAAGGGCCTAGTTGTCCAGCCATCTCTTGCGATGGTCCGCGGCCGACCCGACGTGCGACTGTGCTTGGACGCACACCCGAGAAGCCGCCTATTTTGAATATTGATATTGACATGACGCCGTCAAAACGAAGAGAGAAGTCCAAATCTGCAAATGACTTGAACCGTCTTATCCGTCCTATTTCTAAGGTCCAGTTCGAATTGGATAAATGTGAGAGCAAGCACGTCGACAGCCATTTATCTGTAACTTATCCCTCTGTTTTAGTAGCGGCGAAGTCGGATCTCTCAACAGTCCTAGACCGGGACCTATTCACCCCAGATCCTGTGCCGATAGACCCTGATTCGTCAGGTAGTTCGAATGATCTTGCGACCGCCCATAGCCCCAACAGCCTAACCGATTCGCCTTTCCTTGTCCATCCGTATCCTTCTCGCAAACAAGCAGTCACCTCCCCTGCCATGGACTCGCCCACCCGGCGTGATCTCGAAGGTGCCTACGACCGATTACTTATGGCCAACAGTGGTGTGAAGCGCGTTGGTAAAGGTTATCAGTCACGCCACGTCAAGCCAATTTCAATAAACGTGCCCCCATCGTCCTTGAAGAGTCCAGGACGATTCTTTCATTCAACACGCCGACCAATGCCACCACCCGTATCTAGTGAAGATAGGTTCAAGACATGGACCCCTGGCGAACTCGGTGTCATACCGTCTGACCATGCAAACGTTGATTGCCATGGCTTCTGTGAGGACCACGCTGGCGCTGCGAAAGCTGTAAGTCGTGCACTCAAAGCACTTGTCACAGGAAAGGCCGTTGCGAAGAAAGCATCACGCACATCATGACAATATCCCAAGTATCGGCTTTTCCCCTCATCCACAGGCCCTATCTATATTTGTATCCCACCATCTTGACTACAATCTGCATTTCATCTTCTCATCAGTTTGTTTATACATCGTAACACGGCTTGCATCGCATATTTCCTCCCACGGGTTTTTTTCCCTCTCAAACTGTTCTCCTCTGCGTCCCTACTCTGGATTCCGGTTTTGTGGATTTTGTTCTACTTGTGTTATCTATAGCTATCTCTGCCCCGCACGTCATCGTCACTCAACGAGCTAGATCCTATGTCTTTTCACGCATATTCACGTCCTTCCACAATACGTACTTTCACGCCTTTATGTCAACGCCCCGTCCACGAGCAGTTTAATCGAGTTTTGCCATGATTCATCATTTTCTACCGCAACGGCGAGCATGGACTTGTCAAGCCGCACGCAATAAAAAATCGCAACGGGGGGTTGTAGACCATCCCTGCCCCCATTAGTATCGCTTTAGATTAGCAGCTGAAAAACTAGTAGTCGTCTGTGTCGTGTTGATTGTTACGGTAATTGTCTCGTCTCGAATTGTCTTCGGCAAAGGCTCCTCCCGGCTATCATCACCACCTGGGAGACTTTTTTAGGCCTTACAGTAAACATTCCTTCGCTACTGTAATTACATACTAGTACGATCATGCGACGTGATCTGTCATAGGAAAAGTACAGCATTTGGCCCAGCGGGTACGGGTACGAAGTAGGGCGCAGCTGCGCCAAGGGCGGCGTCAACCCCAACGTCAGACAATCCGATTGCAAACAACCGACCATGTCTTAGAGAATAATAACAAAGATCAAATTCATCATCCGCACCAAAAACGCGGGGTCGTCGATTGGCAAAACGGAGCTTTCAGTTAGCGGTGGAACAGAGTTTTCTTGGGCGGGATTCGGGGATTAAATGCATTCTCTCAAGCTCAAACCTGCGCGGGATTTTTTCCTTAAAAGGAAAAATCCTGGTAGCGGCGAGGTTCGAACTCGCGCGGGTTTTCCCCACTGGGAGTCAAGTAAACGTACTTAAATCCAGCGCCTTAGACCACTCGGCCACGCTACCTATCCACAACAGTTCCCACCCAAGCTGTATAGCGGTGCTGTCATCCGAATATAGGTAGAATCTCAGCAGACTTCAGTTATCAGCACAGTACAGTACACTTCAGTTCACGGTCGCCGCGTAGTGCTGCCGCGACTTGGCCCCGCTTCTTAACACCAGCTCATCCAAATTGGTACGAGCGGAGCGGAGCCAGACCATGGCTTCATCGACTGAGGAGAGGGAAAGATGAACTAGTAATCATGGAAATCGCCCTAGCTCATGCACTCATGCACCATGCTACTTCTGCCAATAGAGCATATTCGCAGTAATGTTTTTCTTAACTCATTGGTGAAATTTCGAGCTCCACTTAGATTTATTTTTGGTAGAAGCTTGGTTAGAAAAAACGTAGAAAATCACTACTGCGAATATACTCTAATGCGACCTGTCCCAATACTGAGTGGGACAACGTTTCTGGCGTCGTGTCTTGGAAGATGTCAGCCTGCAGCTGGTCTGGTACTAGCGACACTTCCGTCCGTTGACCATGTGTGTTGAAATCGAGCTCGCGCGGCTCGGTTCACGCGCTCCAGCGCCCTGATAGTCCCCTTAGCCTACATTTTTAATGTCACCCTTTAGTGCCCCATAATTCCTTCCATTTGTGCTGCCATAGATAGATTTTCCAGTATATAACATGTGTATTTACACCCGCGCACCCTCGCGCGTTTGCCCACAACCCACACCGAACCCGCTAATTCCAGTCGTTTCCCGCACGCGCGCACCGTTCTTCCAACAATGTTTCCCATGCACCTACTTGTGTGAGCAATTTATGTCTAATCCTCTCTAACGTTAAATTACACAGAATGACAGGATAAAAGCAACATAAGGGTCAGGTGTGTATATGCGGTCATGAGTAGTTCAATGAGGTCCTAATATATCCATGCCAGGTGAGACGTGGGGGGAGGGTGGGAAGAAAGCCCAGAGAGATTAAGGGAAGAATAATGCAGCAGAGAGCATGGAGATAAGTATAACGAAAGTTGGGAACAGTGAGGACTGTGCGTGTGGTCGCGCCCTGCCACACGAAACAAACAAGAGACACAAATAATCAGCGCAGCTACTCAGATAAGATGGAAAAACACGCACGATGAAGTTTTTGACGATCCCGAAACAGTGTTCGTCAAGATTTGCACATTCATCAGTGCTACCAGCCCATCACATGCGTTCGTCCCGTTCGCTCCGACGCTTAGGAAGTGGTTGATCCCGTTCGAAGTGTTCGAGAGGTACCCGGAGACGTACTGCACGTTCGTCTGGTACACATAACCGCCATAAGAGGTCTGCCCTGAGTATGTCGTTCCATTCGTCAGGGTCGTCGTGGGAATAAGTGACGATTGAGTGGTTGCATTGCCAATTAGCCAGTCACTGGTTGGGGTTCGTGAGTAAAACGCACGGAAGCAAACCGGGGAAAGGCGCACCGAGCTAGATTAAATCTTTGCAATATGGACTTTGGGTTTAGTATCATAAAAGCAAGCTAAAAAGGGAGAGCGCGCACCCATTGAAAATGATGTCGTGTCCCACTTTGGCACAGAGGAGTTAGCGTAAGATGGGTACAAACGAGGGTAAAATGAGTAACAACGTGCTCACGTTGTTCTGGAAGTTCGTATGAAACGGCCATGAAAACGGCCCCGCTTTGGAGGGAAATAAGGAGATGAGCAATGTAAAGAGACGCAGAAGGTGACATATATCAATAATACCTGTTTGCACTACTGCCTGACTGTGTCCAATATCGAAAGTGGTTCCCGCCTTCCACCGTTTCCTTGCACGTGCCTAACGTAGGGTCCCCGTAATCATACCTTATCACAGCTGTTTCGTTCACTTGAAAGAGAGGGAAATGAGTGTGTAGAGGTGCGATGAAGGGTGACGTGGACGTACGATACCCGTGACCGTCACCAAGATTCCCTTCCTGGTCACTCCCCGAATGTTGTCCAAGGCATTCGCCAGCGAACCCAAAGGATCTAATGGGAAGAGTACGAGCATACCGGAGGGGAAGTCGCAGGGGGGAGCGGGAGAGTGGGGTTAAAGAGGGAGGCGAATCCGTCATATTAACGTTTTGACAAGCGAACGGAAGAAGTGACGACGTACAGGAAGTAATTGCGTAGTCCTCCATTATTCTCTTGGTCAACTAGTACCGCGGAGTCGGATGTCCCGAGGATAACGACGTTGATCGGTTCGCCAAGGCCAGCTGGGAAGGTGTTGTTGACTTGCTAAATAAGCCCAAAATAAATTGACAGTAATTTTTTTGGTGGATGAGCAGTTGACGTATGATGGGTAAGAAAATCAGTTTGGCGACGCATATTGGAGACAATCGTAGGCGTAGACGCACAGTGAGCCAACTACCACCGTTGGCACGGGGATCGTAAAAGCCGAGAGTTGGTACGTTCCGCGAGTTGTCGCGCTTATGTCTAGGTGCTGATGGCGGTGATGCGAGGGGATGGGCAGAAACAGCTTGGAGGAAGAGCCATGAAAGTAAGAGGAGGAAATGTGAGAGGGACATGCGGTGTGGGGATGAGGAGCAAAGAGTTGTGCGCGCACATGTCAGGGGAGCCTTTGATGCACGCGGCGCAACGACCCCTCGGCAATGACACACAAGGGCAAAACAAAGACAACAATAATGTACACTGCCACGATGCCCTCTCGAGCAATGTTGTATATTTATCACGTTGGCGGCAAGCAAGTGCATACGGTTATCGTATCCCGAAAAGTCCTTCTGTAATGGTAGGTAAACCCTCCCGCGCCTTCTATTCTATTCTACTCGAAGAAAGCAGCCAACTCCCAAGTAAAGCTGAACGGAGACGGAATGACATCTGCCGACCTCACGTCTCAGGTTTTGATAACATCATCAAGGGCATCCAGAGCGCCTTGTCTTGCTGTAATGAGTAAAGAAGCAGGGGAAACGGGACACGTCACAAACAGATCACATTATGGAAGTTTCCTGCAACTCGCCTTCATGTTGCGCCGCTTTGTAGTCGACGTGGATACCCAATTTTTGGCGATATTCCACTTGCAGTACAACCCAGGCTTCAGCAACGGTTCGGCTATAATATTTATCAGTTAAGAGGGAAACGGCGCAGCAAAGCGGATTCGTACACGACATCCTTGGCCTGTTTGGCTTTAAGCATCCCATTGTTCTTCACGTAATCATCCCACACTCTCAAAGCCTATAAGAGGTGAATTTCAATCCCGTGTCCTCTTTAGGTGTAAAAGTCTGACTTCATACTGAGCGGCAAGGGCCAATGCCTCTGTCGTAAAGCCGTCCTTCGACTGGGTATTTTGGAGCTGAGGCACGTGCGCGTATTTCTCAATCGTCTTCTAACAGGCTAAATAAGTGGCAAGGTTACCAACCTTCTTCCAAGACGTGTACTCTTCAGAGTCGTCAGAGAAGTAAACCATGGGTCCTCGGCGTGGATGAAAACAAAGTATGGAAGCTCCCACTGGTTGGTGCAAAAGAGATATCCTGACCTCCCAGCGCGAGCTTTATATGAATGGAGGCGGGGTGGCACAAACCCCTTGCGTTCTTAAATCCGACATGAGCCGATATGGCATCTGCCTGAGAGCATGTGAATCGTTTTGATGAATGTATCCGGCGATGATGCAATGATGCCTTAACATTCCCCGGCTCATGACAGAATGCGAGATCGCAGGGCCAAATCCGTCTAGAATGCCTATTCTCCCCTCGCATACACGATCAAGCTCAAAATCTCCATTGGTTTTACGGTTACTATATCGAGACCGTGCTTCGAGCACATCAATCAGTCCTTCACCGAGGCACAATATGCGCGCTTCACTTCTCCCAGACCAGTGACCAGTCGATGCCGGAGATACCGTTCTCGATGTCACGATTAGGCGCCATCGTAGGTTGAAATTTTTGAGTTCGCGAGTGCCTTGCTGACATCGGCACGTACAAATAATCGGGCTGGAGCGCGCCGCTGCGACCGAAATTCGATCCTGTCGTCTCGCGGAAAGGCGCCAGAATCAGAAAAGCTGCCGAGGGATGGGTCCATACTGTACATCCTGAAACCAGTCCTTTCTCCGCATACTCTCCTCCCCGTGCCGGTGATTGTTTCACCAGTAGGACCGTCCAGGCTCGAATCTTGGGCCGCATCTCGATAACCTCTGAGGATGGGTTCCAGCGATGTCTGAACGCCATTGATCTTGTCATGCCCTTGGTTCACGCGTCGGAGAAGCGTCAGACTCGGCATCTACGGTTAGCTAGTAACGTAGCGATAGAGGTTCTCTAATGTGAAGTTTCCAGTGCCGGATTTTGGACCTCGGGGGCACGGCGAAGCCTTGCATTGGCCTCGCGTTCACCCCATGATCTGCATGCACGCTCGCCTATTCTCTTTGAATGAGTGACTTTCTCCGAGCCTTTCTTTGTTTGTTATCTTACTGTAATCATTCCTACATACACGCGTCCCCTTTCCCTTTCTTCAGTCTCGCCGACCCGCCCCCTAGTGTCAAACGTGACCGCGCTCTCGCTTAGTTAGCCCCTGTTTTCATCATCCTTGCCTCATGATTAGTCTCGCGTCTACTATACTTGATTACTAGTACAAAGGTCTCTCGTGTATTTAAACCCCTCGTAGAGCCTCTCTGGTGTTCAGAGTCTTCTTGTTCTTTGACATATTGTGTGCACAGTTGTGCATTGATTCCTGCTGATTCTGCTGCTTCTGACTCTCGCACTCTTCACCGTCTGCTATGCAGTTGTAGCAAATGGATCGCGGATGGGGTTCTCATTGAAGGCGAAATAAATAGAGGCAAATCCATACAGTGGGACCGTACTTATCAAACATTTCTACGGCGCGGTTGCGTTGGTCATCCCTGAACCCATGAAATGCCAGTATTACTCAACAAAACGGTGGGTCTGTGCATGCAGGGTGAACGCAGAGGTATCTCTGCTTTGGCCTGGGGGGTTGTAATTGTACTAAGTACCCGTCTCGTTGCTAGCCCGTGGGGATCATATAGTATACTGTATGAAACAGGTCCCATTCGGTTGAGTAGGACGAGAGGGAATACCACTTCAGAGTTGACTCCTGTTCCTTTGGTGATGTTGTCCCTTGATCGTCCTCTACATTGGTGGCCTCGGCCTCCTGCTGTGAGGGGACTGTGACGACGGCAAAGAGAAAGGGCACCCGGCCCGGCTATTCCCTTTCGCTTCGGTACCTGATACAGCATCTACCATTGATCCGACTTACAGTAGCTCGACTCAGGTATCCCGATTGTCGCTTGAACACATCTCGTGATGATCATGTGCAACTGTCCAGGTACCGTCAGTCCAGTACTGCTGAATAAATGAAATCTCGCCACTCCATGACTCCAACCGACGCATACATTGTTTAGCGAATCCTCTCACACTTCAGTTAGGCCCTGGATACGGAGGTGCGCTCTTCGTAGTTACAGTATTTGTTGCACGTTTGTTACTGATGCGTCCGGGGAAGGGAACGTCTAGCGCGCTCGGCTCTCAAATCCCGCTCGTGTCGAGTTCGCTGTCGCCGTCGGTTTCCAGAGCAGTTACGGTGCAGTGATATCATTGATATGCTATACTGTAATATCGCGGTGCCGCGATGTGTGCTGGACGATGACGATGTGCTGGCTGAAACCGACACGTGAGCATCATCGTCGTATACAGTATACAACGCAGACGAGGAAGGGCAGCAAGCGGAGGTCGAACTTGCCTTGGCACTGTTAGTAGACGCCTCGGTGTGGGTGTTCGCCGTGGAAGGTGCGTTAAAAGGCTCTCTTTCTCGGTACAAGCTTGCCATTCGTCGTGGATAACACGTATGGGGCGTGGGAGAGGGGAGGGAGGGGTTTACTTCACGTTGTTTGTATTCAGGGGGTGGATTCTGTACCGTGACATCGCATGGATAATCCGTGGTTTTTCCAGTCATCGGTCATCCTCTTTTGAGGACTTTACTTTCGAGATGATAATGGCTGCCTCTGTGAATGAAACCTTTCAATCAACCTAGATGCGGTAACCCTGCTCAGGCAGAATGAATCAACCAAAGATACGGTCACGCTGGTGGAGCCGGGACCCTGACAGAATTCGTACTGTATTGCCAGGGCATTTTAGCGCCAAGATCTTTAGCGTTGGACCGCGGACTTTCTGCCTTGTCAATAACTTGGGGGAGATCCGTGGGGTCGATGTGGGTACGGCCTTGGGTTAGTGACGTCGACATCCGAGGCTCGGTATGTATCAGGAACGAGAGAGAAACGCAAACTCAGGCAATACTTTCAGTCTCAAAAGCCTATCTGAATGGAAGCCGCGTTACCTCTATGGGTTGGATGTGGGACAAGGCATTGTGAGTTGGGTTGAGGACAGTTCCAGCGACTGGCGCTCTGGCTGGCTCGTTGGCGGCCCTCACGTGACGTGAGGTGTGGGACCAGTGTGGATGCGGAAGGTCACGGTAGCGTCGTCAAAAGTCGTGATTCAATATATCACCCGAGCTCATATCTCTCGCCCACCTCCACGGCTTCATCCCATGATCGCGTTGCCGATGTCTTCACCCTTTCGGTCGTGTTTAGGTCCAATACTTCGGCTTGGACTGCTACAGTAACCGTTACCTCTCTGAACGACCGCTTTGTCTGCGAAATGCAGTATCCAATCGCTTCGCGGTGCTTTATCCATTCCAATTGCTTCCCGGCCTCGATTATTGGTTCTCCCTCATCGCCCCGTTGTCTGCAACCCTCATCTAACTCCCTATCGCATCTCGGCTCTGAATCCTTTCGTACCCCCTCTAGTCTTCTTCCGCCCCTAGGGACAGGCGTACTCCAGGGTCACTCATAAGCGATCAGCCAGGCGTCCAATCCTATTCACTCACTATCGATTTTCTGATCCCAGAAATCAGTAACCGCCGGCCGGACCTTTTGTCAAACCGCTGTTCTTTCCATACAGTAAATAATAGGACCATCACCTACTCTGAAACTTCTTCCCAGCGGTTTCAGTGCCTCCCCTCGGCCACGTTCGCTTCCGCCTACAATGGCGCCTTACTTCATCCGCAATCTTATCCCACGTCGCGAAGCTCGTGACGATAACCGTCGACCCCTACTCGAGGTCTTACGCACCATCACATGGGTCCAGTGGGCCCAATTCTTGTCCGGGTATGCCCCATTCACACTTACCTCTCATTACGCTGGAAGGCTTAGCGACCGTTTGACAGATGGCTGGCGTGGTCTTGCGACGCGATCGACTTTTTCAGCGTATCGCTCAGCGTCACTCGCCTCCAAAAGCAGTTTAACAAGGCCGAGGCATCCACCATCGTGCGTTGTTTTTATTTGGCCTGTTCTCGTTTTGCGGCACCCCTGCGAATGAATGTTGATGGGATCATGTCTAGACGCAAGCCATCACGTTGACGCTTCTATTCCGCCCCGTAGGCGCCGTAAGTGCTTCCTCACCACATGTGTCTTAACTGTTATTGGCCCCTACTGTATGCTAGTCGCCGCAAATTTATTTCTGAGAGCGCGCTAGACAACAGCGGTTCTTTCCAATGGACTTCCTCCCTCTTCTCCGGTGTACACCTCAAGGTAGATGCTTACGCCCTTCCGCTCTTTCAGGTCATATTTGGTGTCCTTTCTGACCGCTTTGGACGGAAATGGCCCCTTGTCGTCAACTTGCTTTTCTGCGCTGTTTTTGAGCTCGGTTCTGGGTATGTGAACACCTTCAAACAATTCCTTGCCCTACGATCCTTTTTTGGTATCGCAATGGGTGGCGTCTGGGGTCTCGCTTCATCGACAGCACTCGAAAACCTCCCCATCGAAGCGCGTGGTCTTGGATCAGGTGTCCTTCAACAAGGATACGCTTTCGGATACCTCATTGCGGCGGTGATAAATCTTCGCCTCGTCCCTCACACCTCCACCACGTGGCGCACTCTCTTTTGGACCTCTGCGGGCATATCCGCCTTTGCCGCCTTCGTTCGGGTCCTTGTGCCCGAGAGTGAAGTCTTCGTTCGCGCCAAAGCTCTGGAACGTGAGAAGGGCGCTTCTACGGGAAAAAAGACCCGTTTGTTCATCCAACAAGCTCGTGAGATGCTCAAGAAGCACTGGCTTCTGTGTATCTACG
>WTXE01000381.1:0-22069 GCA_022496225.1 Russula aff. rugulosa BPL654 | reverse complement strand
AGTGAGCACCACAGCTAGGGATGTCCGACTGTATAAGCGGTTGTATGGTTACCGAGCCCGTGCCGTTAGGCCAAAGTTGCACATAAAACGGCGCAGTTGAATGCACCACCGTGTCAGTTTCAAACCCGTATGTGTATGGACTGTAGATGGCCATTTACAGTAGCATTAAAAGAAGGAACTTGAATTGGCTCCGTAGTAGCTAAGTCACACATCCCCAATCTCAAGAAAGCTTCTGGGATGTACACTAAAGGCTATCACGCTTCAGCGATCAAGCTATCAAGCGTCACACATTGCAAATTTGATGAACGGCATTAAATTCCACTCACTGCCTTTCGCCTGCAACCACACTAATGGATGACAATGAGAGCTCATGCATGTCGGCTTGGATTTTTGATTTGCAGTGGATGATAGCGATGAGATCTCTCATGGCAACTACAATGTGACACTTGGCCACTGTCATGTCCGTAGGCAATTCAAGGTTCGACATGAGTGGGCCGGGAGTGCTTCGGGGATGTACTGTATATGCTTGAGTCTTAGCTTGCCGGGTTGTTGTTATTGTATGCGCTCGGGAAGGAGACGGTTTCATCGCTTGAGAACCACAGACGAGGATTTGGTGCAGACACCGAACTGCCAAAGACTGCGAGCAGATAGTTCGGGTAAGTACCAGGATAGAATACGGGACGGAACTCTGGTGTGACATCGAGCGCCAGTGCCAGTGGGTCTCGCATGGGTGCCGGAAGCTCGGATGTATAGAATTTGGCACCGACGGGGTCACGGCTAAGTAGATGGCGAAGATCTCGTGCCAACCAAGTAGCCCCAAGAGGTACCTGCGTCTGGAGCATGACAGAGATGGATTCATCACTTTCTGTCCATTTTACGCGTTGAAGCGTTGTGCGGTGGAGAGATGACGGTGATAAGCACATACTGTATGTCCTGCTGCTACCAAGCCATCCCGTCCGACTTGTTGCCGATCTGGTTGATTTCGATTTGAACAGGTTGGCGGTTGGGATGATTGGATTGTCGCAGGTCAAGCTGTCTTATCCAGCCATTCGAGTCATAAGCGGACCTGTGTTTTTGTGGCACTGGGGGAAAAAAAAAAAGCGTCGGAAAAGTATGAAATGAAGTGAACGCGAAACTCATGTTTTATCCAACAAGATTTCTCCAGTAAACAGCATCACCGAGCCTGAGTTCAAGTTGACCGGTGCGACCATGGTTGCCAGTTGGGCGTTCAACCACGATTCAAGAATGGGTCGGTGTGATGGACAGGCCGATTCGGATTGAGACCCGTCGCGTCCATTTGATCCATGACTATGTTGTGACAAATGCAGCAACGTACTGTGGCAGACGGAAGGAGAGTGACAAAGGTAAAGTGGGGAGCACGACAGGACGTGGAGCTGGGCGAGAAACGTGTTCAACCTGACGGCCTTACTGTAGTAAGTATGTGTAACTTATCCAACCTCGCGTTTGCTAGTTGGTGACCTAACCTTATCCAGTGGTTTCAGGACTTTCGGCAGCCTCGTCTCTCAACTTTTGCTAGTGCTCGCACTGCAACCACCAGTTCCCCTGTAGTACCATCCCAGCGGCGCCGAATCTCATCGATAGGCTCTCGGTTGTTGTCGAGAAACTCACGTTTGCATCAATAACTAACAAAGCCTCAAATAGCTCAGCTGGAAGCGTAACCCTCATCAGGTCCCCCACCATACTCCAGTACGCCCCCCCCTCCACATTTCCTAGCCACCTGACAGTCAAATAGATCGCCGTTCTGAAGGCTTGTTGATTGCAAATACTCGTCGCCAGACTCGGAGGAGACGAACCGGACAAAATCGACGTATGTCTTTCATCGCGCGACATCCCGCAATGACTACTGACTGACGTGAGGCGATGTAGGCCAGATGAACGAATCGACGTACTTCTGATGACGTCCTACTAGACATATTTGATTTCTGTGTGGGGAGTCCATGGTATGAAGATAAGGCGGAAGTAGAGAATGGCAATCGCTGGTTCATGTGTGCCGACAATGGAGAAGCCTTGTTCTTGCGTCACCGCGTCGCCTAAATCTGCGACTTTATTGCTCACCTAAAACGCCCACAAAAGACATGATGGATGTCTGGCCAGCCTTGCCTCTCATTGTTAGGGGCTATATATCATCAGGAGGCACGAACAACATCATTGCAGCACTTGGACAGAGCAATCGCGTATCTCATGTCTACCTCTGGGGCCTTGCGGGTTGGAAATCGGAAAAGTTTTGGCCGCGATGCAAGTGCATTCCGGAGCTGACACATCTGCGGCTCACCTCAGACCCAGACGGTGAAACGGTGCCCGTCATTCCCGATTCCTTCTTGGATCGATCTGCACCACGTCTACGACGCGTCGAATTGTTTGGCACTCCATTTCCGGGATTGCCAAAACTTCTTTTGTCTGCTACTCGACTTGTCTTCCTTAAACTCTATAAAATTCCTCATTCCGGGTACATTTCACCCGAAGCGATCATCGCTCTCCTTCCCGCGTTGTCCGGCCTCGAATCACTTTCCCTTGAATTCCAATCCCCTCTATCTCGCCCTGACCCAGAAACCCGACACCCGCCTCTATCAAAACGTTCTATCATCCCCGCTCTCCTTAGATTTTACTATAAGGGGGTTATCGAATATTTAGAGGACCTCGTGACCCACATCGACACCCCTCAACTCGACGAAATGGAAATGACTTTCTTCAATCAGATCGATTTTGACACCCCACGACTCGCCCAATTCATCAATCGTACACCCAAACTCCGGAAACAGGTTGCACATGCCCGTGTGCATTTCAGTGATGACTTCGCTCGCATCGGACTTCCTCCCTGGTTCAGTACTCTTTCGATAGAAATCTCATGCATCGAACCAGATTGGCAGCTTTCGTCCATCGAGCAGGTCTGTAACTCCTCTTTGCACCCCGTTTCCACCGTAGAAGACCTCTACATCGACCATGAATATTCGAAACTAGTTTGGAAGAATGATGCCATCGAAAACACCTTATGGTTGCAACTCTTACTTCCGTTTACCGCCGTGAAAAGTCTCTACCTTTCCAAGGAATTTGCGCCAGGTATCACGGCCGCCCTGACAGAGCTCGTTGGGGGAAGAATAACAGAAGTGCTGCCAGTCTGCAGAATATTTTCGTGAAAGGGCTCGAGCCATCGGGACTTTCCAGGAAAACATTCGGCAGTTTGTTGCAACGAGACAGCTCTCTGATCACACTATTGCCATTTCTGACTGGGACGGCCGAAGGTTCTGACATGGAATCGAAGTGATACAACCCGTAAGTCACAGCCCATGCTCTCTGGCTTTCACATTCATCTTGTTTCACTCTAGCCACACAAGAAGCTTGCAGTTACTCATCTCGCCTGCTGCTTCATTTCTCCTGAAAATTTCCCCATCCCACCCTTGCTCTCCTTCATCCTTCGTACGTTAATTGTACCATGCTGTCTGACACGCTCTCGCACATGCACTTGCACGCATACGTACTGCTCATCCATGTCGTCCAATACCCTCTGTGGCATAGAATTTTTTAGATCAATTGGGGCTGATTTTTTGGAGATCGAAATCAGACCGAGACTATTCTTCATGCCCAGCGGACGGAGAGGTCCGTCCTTGGTGCGCAAGGCGGTCATGTAGCCTGCGCAACGGAAATTTGAGATAGGGCTACATTAAATGCCCCGGCTGAAGACTCTTTCGCGCGCGTCGAACCAGGTTGTTGGGTAATCCATAGATACAAGCAGCCACAATACATAGGTTATGACTGCATTGATATGGTCGGGAGGGTACCCTGCGTAATCAGTAAGAAAGCTTGAAAGGGACACGACGTAAAAAAGAGCACATGAAACACGTACGCCAGATATCCCCAGATACAGGTAAACGAGGTCACGTATTATCTACTCGCCTTTGGTGCCTGCCTTTCCACCGACCGGCGGACGGTTGAACACCTCCACTAGTTCCGAGACGAGGCCGCTGCGCGCGCATTCAGCTGGGTGACTTCAAGGGTGATGAGGAGATCGGGCGCGGGTGGAGCTTAGTAGGAGAGGGTCCATCGGCGCGTTGCAAGGCCTTCGCGTAAAGTCCGAAGACGTTGTCTAGCTATGGACAGGTGAGAAATGGGGACAAACTCCAGTAGCCGAAAGCTTCCGCCTTCGGAGAGTATTGCAGACTGTGGGATCGGCTGACCTCTGCCATCCCCCTGCGCAAATTGGCAAGCTCCTCGTTCAGTTTATCGAGTCTTTCCTGGTCTATCGCGAGATCCGCGCGCCGGAGGCGGGAATCAGTTATAGTGTCCTCAGCGGTCGCTTTGCGGATTTGTTAATCATGGTCAACGGCGGCATGCCGTATTTGTACGCGAAAGTCGCGTAGGCTTTAAGGGATTCATAGTTGACGAGTGAGGCAGCCTAATGAACTCATAAGTTAGACAGAATGAGCACTGCAATCAGGGCTTGCTAATACGATGCCCCCGAATACCATTGTACATACCCGCCTGCTCATCAGACTGCACTGCACATTCATGATACCGTCTAAACGTTTCTTCTGTAGATCTCCATGTTCAAGACAGTCATTCCGAATGATGGCCTTGAAAACTCTGGACAATGCATAAACAAAATGACTCCAGGCAGAGTCAGTGACGTACCGTGACAGACCCCTCATTCCTTCTTAACTTTGTTGATTGCCCTTCAATCTTGTATCCACTCGCTCCCAGATATTCCCTGATGTCGATCCATCTAGTTGCTCTTACTGCGTCACGGATGTTAGCTCTGGCCGAAGTTCCATGGCAACATGATATGCACCATGGCAACCTCAGCCTCGTTTTCTCCAATGGGAAAGACAGCAAAGGGCAAGCTATGCCTGTGGATGGTTCGAGTGGAGCGGCGTACGCTGATGTGGCTAGGACGGGAGTGAGGAGGAGAGAGGAGGGACTCTGGCTCTCTCTCCGAGGGAGGGAAGAGAAACTTGGGCAATAGCTCGGAAGAAGGGGGAGATAGAACGATGCATTGATGACCAACTCGCCAGTCGACAGGTACTGTATCGGGAGCGGTGCCGCACTGCCGGCCCAAGGGTTGCCACCACCTCAGGCCTCAGGCCTGGGACATTTTGGTGGTGTACCATCCCAGCGAGCCGAATCCTCATAAATCTCTCAGTTGTATGTCAAGAAAAACTCACATGCTACATCAATACAACAAAGTCTCAAATAGCCATCAGATCCCCACCGTACGCTTGTACCGCCGTAGCCTCTCCACCATTTCCTAGCCGCCCTTTGATATCGATCCCATTAGATTCGCCGTTCCGAAGGCTCGCAGATTGTCGCCGGGCTCAGATGAAACAACCTATCCAGAGTCAACGTATGTCTTTCATTGCGTGACATCCCGCCATGACTACTAACTGACATGATGTGATGTAGGCCAGGTGAAACGAATCGACGTACTCCCTGATGACGTCCTACTGGAAATATTCGATTTATATGTGAATACGGTAAATATCAGAGCTACTGCATGGGAACCGCTAGTTCATGTGTGCCGACTGTGGAGAACCCTTGTTTTTGGATCACCACGTCGCCTAAATCTGCAACTTTATTGTACACCCAAAACACCCGCAAGGGACACGCTGGATATCTGGCCACCCTTCCCTCTCTTCATTTATGGCATTATGGACGTAGCACGCACGGAAAACATCACTGCAGCACTTGGGCATTGCAATCGCGTACGTCAAATCACCCTCTTGGGCTTTGCGGATCCGCAATTGGAAGAAGTCTTGGCTGCGATGCACGTGCCATTCCCGGAGTTGACGGGTCTACATCTGTCCTCATATGGTGAAACGCAACCAGTCATTCCAGATTCGTTCTTGGATGGATCTGCCCCACGTTTACGACACTTCAGGTTGGAAGGCGTTCCATTTCCAGGATTGCCAAAACTGCTTTTGTCTGCTCCCCACCTTGTCGAACTTCGGCTCATTGATATTCCTAATTCCGGGTACTTTTCACCCGAAGCGATCGTCGCTCTCATCTCCGTGTTGTCCAGCCTCAAAACACTTTCCCTTCAATTCCAATCCCCTCAATCTCGCCCTGATCGGGAAACCCGACGCCCGCCTCTATCAAAACGTTCTGTCATCCCCGCTCTGACATTGGTTTATTTCAAAGGGTTATCGAATATTTAGAGGACCTCGTGACCCGCATCGACACCCCTCAACTCGACGGCATGGATATAACTTTCTTCAATCAGATCGATTTTGACACCCGGCGACTCACCCAATTCATTAATCGTACACCAACACTCAGCGCACGCGAAGCACGTGTGCTATTCGATGATAACTTCGCCTACTTCGGACTTCCACGCGGGATCAAAACTCTTGCCATAAGAATCTTATGCAGAGAACCAGATTGGCAGCTTTCGTCCGTCGAGCAGGTCTGTAACTCCTCTTTGCCCTTCCTTTCCACGGTGGAGGACCTCTACATCGAGCATCGATATTCGCCACTAGTTTGGAAAAATAATGCCATCGAGAACATCGAGAACACACTATGGTTACAACTCTTACTTCCATTTACTGCGGTGAAGAATCTCTACCTATCCAAGGAATTTGCGCCAGGTATCGCGGCCGCCCTGCAAGAGATCGTTGGAATAACAGGAGTGTTGTCCAGCCTGGATAATATTTTCGTGGAGGCGCTCGAGACATCGGGACCGATCCAGGAAAACATTGGGCAGTTCGTTGCCGCGCGACAGCTCCCCGATCACACTGTCACCATTTCTGACTGGGACGGCCGCGCCGAAGGCTTTGACATGGAGTCGAAGTCGAAGTGATACAACCCGTAAGTGACAGCTCATGCTCTCTGACTTTCACATTCATCTTGTATCACTCTAGCCACACAAGAAGCTTGCTGTTACTCATCTCGCCTCGCCTCCTGCTACTATGTCTCCAAAAAAATTCCCCATCCCACCCCTTCTCTCCTCCATCCATCGTACGTTAATTGTACCATGCTCTGTCTGACACGCCCTCGCACATGCACTTGCACGCATACGTACCGCTCATCCATATCGTCCAACACCCTCTGTGGCGTCGAATGTTTTAGATCAATTGGCGCAGATTTTTTGGAGATCGAAATCTGACCGAGACTATCCTTTATGCCCAGCGGACGGAGAGATTCTGTCCTTGGTACGCAAGGCGGTCATGTAGCCTGTGCAACGGAAATGTGTGATATCGCTATATTACAGTAAAGGCCCGCACGAACCAGATTGTTGGATAATCCTATAGATACAACCAGTCACAATGCCTCATCAATAGAGCCAAGCCGGACCAGGCAAATCGATGACTGACAGTCTCAGCTGCCACCCCAACATATGTATGCGATATTATGAGAGACGAACAGGTATGGAATCTTCTCGAGCGGAACCAATAGTCCCTCGCGGAGCACAGTGAGACAGTTATTGTGGGAAAGAGGTGGGAAAGAAGCGAACCACGATCGACGACGACGCGCTACGCCACGCTGAACGGTGTCTGTCGTGGATGCACGGGACCGAAATGACGCGTTAGGACGCCGAGGGCGCGAAGTTCTCCGGTACTGGTCTCATGGTCGTTGCCTGTTCATCATCACTATTGTCAACAAAGTACATAAGCTCGCATTTATACGTACCAAGGATGTCCTAACATAATCATCAAACCCACCAAAAACCAACCAGACCAGAGAAAGGACCAGAGGGTAGCGGTGAAGACAGAAGAACAAAGAAGGGAATGGGAGAAGGGAAGACGAGGCACACCGGAGAAATGATGTAAACCATGGTTTACGCGCGTTGCCATCAGAGGGAGTGAGCGTCAAAGGCGCCTTGGGATCGAATGGATATACGCGTTCGTAGGGGATATTGTGCGATTGAATTGGCACCAGTACGCACTCCACGTTGCATTCAAGATGCTCCTGGAGATAGCGGGAGAAGCAGGATCAGAGGTGTTCAATGCCGTTGTGATCCTGTCCTAATTTGAACTGAAGTGAAAGGGGAGCTCGTTGCGAAGGTGATATGAGGTCAAGCGTCCCTTGAACGCATTGAAGACAACGGAAATCTATAGCACAGAAACGAAAATGCCTTGTGAGCAAGACAGATACTACCACTGTGTTACATACCGTCGCGCTGCTACCAGTGAGCGCTAGTGAGCGCCAGTAGTGGGTGGCACGTTGTTAGGATCACGTGTTGCAACCGACACCTGGTAACTTGCCAGTTCTTGTGGCGAGAGCCCGTTCGACGTTCTATTCGTCTACCGCATCTAAATCACAGTCGCTAGAATCTGCGCCGTCATCCGCCTCGGCACACAGGTATCATCGTCTGTGGGCCGTCACGTGTGTTCCTGTTTCCTGTCTAGAAGTTGTTGGTACGTGGCATACGTCCGCTGCCTGCACTACGGCAGCTTTCTGGAGCATCTTTTGTCGGAAGATTTCAAGCTCTATATCAACCAGGGGACTTTTTCGAAAAGATTAGCATACACATAACAAAAGCTGGATGAAACCGGGCCTACGCGTAAGTTGAGAGAACCGTCAAACATAACACTACTGCCGAGGCTTGCCCAGATCCCACTTATCCTCAGCACGCTGAGATTTGTTCCAACAATCAAATAACATCCGTCCAAGTGTCCCTTCCTTGCCAAGGCCAGTGAGAAGCATCACGTTATCTGGAACAGCTGCGAAATCGGCAAATAACGATCGTGACGGGCTATTTGAGAATCGGACCGCAAGAATGAGTTTGGGATATTTTGACGAGTATGTCTCCAGAGGAACTTGTGAGTTAGGAAAGAATTCGAGGTGTCTAGAAAAATATGAGATGATCAATACCTCCACCTCAGGCACTTCGCCGAATCGGCTTACTTGAATCGTAACGCGAAGGCACCAATCGCCTCCTCATCTGCGGCGTCGTCACGCCTTCGCTTGTTGCCGCGCTTTCCGGGAAGTTTCTGCGCCCACATCCTCTTTGCTCACTGTGCCACCTAGCCACTCCATCATACGTCGAACAAAAGTGAGCATTTCACCACCTGTGCGCGAAAGAAGGCATATTGGAAACTTGAGACTGCAAAGGACCAGTGCTGGTCGAGCAATACGAGCAATTCTAGAACGCGCGTGCTTGCATCACAGGGAAGAAAGTATTGTAGTGATAGTATCTGGATGTGAGATTTGAGCGAAGGATCGGGCAGTCGAGAAGAACTCGAATACCGATAAGGGCAGCATCACGGTCTTTCCGACGGCTGCCAATGACGTTCACTCGCTCCACATCAGTGATAATAGGTCGGGTCGTGCTAACGCCACCGGTGCCAGTGCGCCCACCTCGCATGTGCTAGTCGGTGACCCTAACCTTATCAGTGGTTTCAGTACTTCAAACTTGTCTTGTGCTGCTCGCCACTGCAACCACCAGTTCCCGTACTACTGTAGTGCCATCCCAGCGCGCGCCGAATCCTCATCAACGGGCTCTCAGTTGTATGTCAAGAAAACTCACTCGTTGCATCAATAACTAACAAAGCCTTGGCAAATAGCTCGGCTGAAAGGCGTACCCCTCATCAGATCTCCCCAACATACTCCAGTACCGCCCCCGCCTCTCCACCATTTCCTAGCCATCCTGAGATATCAATCCCGATTGATCGCCGTTCTGAAGGCTTGCTGATTGCAAATACTCGTCGCCAGACTCGGAGGAGACGAACCGAACAAAATCGACGTATGTCTTTCATCGCGCGACATCCCACAATGACTACTGACTAACGTGATGTGATGTAGCCCAGATGATACGAATCGACGTACTTCCTGATGACGTCCTACTAGACATATTTGATTTCTATGTGGGGTGTCCATGGTATGAAGATAAGGCGGAAGTAGAGGAATGGCAATCGCTGGTTCATGTGTGCCGACAATGGAGAAGCCTTGTTCTTGGGTCACCGCGTCGCCTGAATCTGCGACTTTATTGCTCACATAGAACGTCCACAAAAGACACGATGGATGTCTGGCCAGCCTTGCCTCTCTTGTTAGGGGCTATATGTCATCATCAGGCACGGACAACATCATTGCAGCACTTGGGCAGAGCAATCGCGTATCTCATGTCTACCTCTGGGGCTTGCGGGTTGGAAATCGGAAAAGTCTTTACCGCGATGCAAGTGTCATTCCCGGAGCTGACAGACCTGCGGCTCATATCAGACGGTGAAACGGTGCCCATCATTCCCGATTCCTTCTTGGATCGATCTGCACCACGTCTACGACGCGTCGAATTGCTTGGCACTCCATTTCCAGGATTGCCAAAACTGCTCTTGTCTGCTACTCAACTTGTCTACCTTAAACTCTATAAATTCCTCATTCCGGGTACATTTCACCCGAAGCGATCGTCGCTCTCCTCTCGGTGTTGTCTAGCCTCAGAACACTTGACATTGGATTCCATTCGCCTCAATCTCGCCCTGATCGCGAAACTCGACCTCCGCCTCAACCAAATCCTTCTGTCATCTCCGTTCTGACATATCTTCGTTTCAAAGGAGTTGTCGAATATTTAGAGGACCTCGTGACCACATCGATACCCCTCAACTCGACGAAATGGAAATGACTTTCTTCAATCAGATCGATTTTGACACCCGGCGACTCGCCCAATTCATCAACCGTACACCTAAACTCGGGAAACGTGATGCAACTGTGCAATTCAATGATGACTTCGCCGTCGTCGGACTTTCACCCGGAACTCTCTCGATAGCGATCTCATGCAAGAACCAGATTGGCAGCTTTCGTCCATCGAGCAGGTCTGTAACTCCTCTTTGCACCCCTTTCCACAGTAGAGGACCTCTACATCGACCATGATTATTTGAAACTCGTTTGGAAGGATGAAGCCATCGAAAACACCTTATGGTTGCAACTCTTACTTCCGTTTACCGCCGTGAAAAATCTTACCTTACAAAGGATTTGCGCCAGGTATCGTGGCCGCCCTGACACAGCTCGTTGGAGGAAGAATAACAGAAGTGCTGCCCAGTCTGCAGAATATTTTCGTGAAAGGGCTCGAGCCATCAGGACCTTCCCAGGAAAACATTGGGCAGCTTGTTGCAGCGCGACAGCTCTCCGATCACACTATCACCGTTTCTGACTGGGACGGCCGAAGGCTCTGACAGTACTAGTGATACAATTCGTAAGTCACAACCCATGCTCTCTGGCTTTCACATTCATCTTGTGTCACTATAGCCACACAAGAAGCTTGCTGTTACTCATCTCGCCTCACCTCCTGCTGCTTCGTTTCTCCTGAAATTTCCCCATACCACCCTTTCTCTCCATCCTTCGTATGTTAATTGTATCATGCTCTGTCTGACACGCCCTCGCACATGCACTTGCATGCATACGTACTGCTCATCCATACCATCCAATACCCTCTGTGGCGTCGAATGTTTTAGATCAATTGGCGCAGATGGAGATCGAAATCTGACAGAGACTATCATTCATGCCCAGCGGACGGAGAGGTCTGTCCTTGGTGCGCAAGGCGGTCATGTAGCCTGCACAACGAAAATTTGAGATAGGGCTACTAAATGTTCCGGTTGAAGACTCGCTCAAGAAGGGAAAAGCATAGGTTATGACTGCATCGATATAGTCGGGAGGGTACCCTGCGTTACCAGTAAGAAAGCTTGAAAGGGACACGACGTAAAAAAAGAGCATATGAAACATGTACGCCGGATATCCCAGATACAGGTAAACGAGGTCACGTATTATCTACTCGCCTTTGGTGCCTGCCTTTCCACCGATCGGCGGACGGCCGCCAACCTCAACAATATTGAACACCTCCACTAGTGCCGAGACGAGGCCGCTGCGCGCGCATTCAGCTGGGTGATTTCACGGGTGATGAGGGGATCGGGCGCGGGTGGAGCTTAGTAGAGAGGGTCCGTGGGCGCGTTGCAAGGCCTTCGCGTAAAGTCGAAGACGTTGTCTAGCTATGGACAGGTGAGAAATGGGACAAACTTCAGCAACCGAAAGCTTCCGCCTCCGGAGGTATTGTAACTGTGGAACCGGCTGACCTCTGCCACCCCCCTGCGCAAATTGGCAAGCTCCTCGTTCAGTTTATCGAGTCTTTCCTGTCCATCGCGAGATCCGCGCGCCGGAGGCGGGAATCAGTTATAGTGTCCTCAGCGGTCGCTTTGCGGACTTGTTAATCATGGTCAACGGCGGCATGCCGTATTTGTAGGCGAAAGTCGCACAGGCTTTAAGGGATTCATAGTTGACGAGTGAGGCAGCCTAATGAACTCATAAGTTAAACAGAATGAGCACTGTAATCAGGGTTGCTAATAAGATGCCCTCGAATACCATTGTACACACCTGCCGCTCATCAGACTGCACATTCATGATACCGTCTAGAAGTTTCTTCTGCAGATCTCCATGTTCAAGACAGTCATTCCGAATGATGGCCTTGAAAACTCTGGACAATGCATTAAAAAACGACTCCAGGCAGAGTCAGTGACGTACAGATCCCTCATTCCTTCTTAGCCTTGTGGATTGCCTTGAATCTTGTATCCACTCGCTCCCAGATATTCCCTGATGTCAATCCATCTAGTTGCTCTACTGCATCAGGGATGTCAGCCTCTAGCCGAAGATCCATGGCAACAGGATACACACCATGATGGAAACCTCAGCCTCATTTTCTCCAAGAGGAAGACAGGATCAGGATTGCTTCGCACAAGGAATTGAACGGGAGAGAGGAGGGACTAACTCTCTCTCCGAGGGAGGGAAGAGAAACTTGAGCAATAGCTCAGAAGAAGGGGGAGAGAACAATTAATGCATTGATGACCAACTCGTCGGTCGACACCGGGAGCGGTGCCGCACTGCCGGCCCAGTGCCACCACCGCCTGGGACATTTTGGTGGTGTACCATCCCAGCGCGCCGAATCCTCATAGATCTCTCAGTTGTATGTCAAGAAAAACTCACATGCTACATCAATAACTAACGAAGTCTCAAACAGCCATCAGATCTCCCCACCATACGCTTGTACCGCCGTAGCCTCTCCACCATTTCCTAGCCGCCCTCGGATATCGATTCGCCGTTCCGAAGGCTCGCTGGTTGTCGCCGGGCTCAGATGAAACAACCTATCCAGAGTCAACGTATGTCTTTCATTACGTGACATCCCGCCATGACTACTAACTGACATGATGTGATGTAGGCCAGGTGAAACGAATCGACGTACTCCCTGATGACGTCCTACTAGAAATATTCGATTTATATTTATATGTGAATCCGGTAGTATTCGGTTTATATCTGGATATGACAAATTTCCCAAATACCGCATGGGAATCGCTGGTTCATGTGTGCCGACGGTGGAGAACCATTGTTTTTGGATCACCACGTCGCCTGGATCTGGGACTTTATTGTACACCCAAAACACCCGCAAGGAACACGCTGGACGTCTGGCCACCCTTGCCTCTCTTCATTAATGGCACTATGGACTTAGCATCACGCACGGAGAACATCACTGCAGCACTTGGGCATTGCAATCGCGTACGTCAAATCACCCTCTGGCAGATTCGGGATTGGCAATTGGAAGAAGTCTTGGCTACGATGCACGTGCCATTCCCGAAGTTGACACTTCTGGACTTCACCTCATATGGTGAAGCGCAACCAGTCATTCCCGATTCGTTCTTGGATCGATCTGCCCCACGTCTGCAAATCTTCAAGTTGTCTGGCATTCCATTTCCGGGATTGCCAAAACTGCTTTTGTCTGCTCCCCACCTTGTCGAACTTCAGCTCAATGGTATACCTCATTCCGGGTACTTTTCACCCGAAGCGATCGTCGCTCTCATTTCCGTGTTGTCAAGCCTCAAAGCACTTTCCCTTAAATTCCAATCCCCTCAATCTCGCCCTGACCGGGAAACCCTACGCCTGCCTCCATCAAAACGTTCTGTCATCCCTGCTCTGACATCCTTGATTTCAAAGGGGCTATCGAATATTTGGAGGACCTCGTTACCCGCATCGACACCCTCAACTCGACGCATGGATATAACTTTTTTCAATCAGATCGATTTTGATACCCGGCGACTCTCCCAATTCATTAATCGTACACCAACACTCAGTGCACCCGAAGCACGTGTGCTATTCGATGATAACTTCACCTGCTTCGAACTTTCACGCGGGCCCAAAACTCTTGCTATAAGAATCTTATGCAGAGAACCAGATTGGCAGCTTTCGTCCGTCGAGCAGGTCTGTAACTCTTCATTGCCCTCACTTTCCACGGTGGAGGACCTCTACATCGACCATGGATATTCACCACCAGTTTGGAGAATAATACCATCGAGAACACACTATGGTTGCAACTCTTACTTCCATTTACCGCGGTGAAGAATCTCTACCTATCAAAGGAATTTGCGCCAGGTATCGCGGACGCCCTGCAAGAGCTCGTTGGAATAACAGGAGTGTTGTCCAGCCTGGATAATATTTTCGTGGAGGCGCTCGAGACATTGGGACCTTCCCAGGAAAACATTGGGCAGTTCGTTGCGCGCGACAGCTCTCCGATCATACTATTGCCATTTCTGACTGGGACGGCCGAAGGCCCTGACATGGAGGCGAAGTGATACAACCCGTAAGTCACAGCCCATGCTCTCTGGCTTTCACATTCATCTTGTGTCACTCTAGCCACACAAGAAGCTTGCTGTTACTCATCTCGCCTCGCCTCCTGCTGCTTCATTTCTCCTGAAAATTTCCCCGTCCCTCCTTTACTCTCCTCCATATATCGTACATTGTGCCATGCTCTCTCTGACACGCCCTCGCAAACGTACTGCTCATCATATCGTCCAACACCCTCTGGCGTTGAATGTTTTAGATCAATTGGCGCTCATTTTTTGGAGATCGAAATCTGACCGGGACTATCCTTCCTGCCCAGCGGACGGAGAGGCCCGTCCTTGGTGTGCAAGGCGGTCAAGTAGCCTGCGCAACGGAAATCTGAGATAGGGCTACATTAAAAGCCCCGGTTGAAGACTCGCTCAAGAAGAGCACGGAGAGCATCACGATGCTCTTCGTGCGCGTCGAACCAGGTTGTTGGGACCGCTGCGCGCGCATTCAGCTGGGTGACTTCACGGGTGATGAGGAGGATCGAGGGGCGTGGGTGACCGGAGGAGGAAGCTTTCAGCTACTGAAGTTTGTCCCCATTTCTCACCTGCCCGTAGCCAGACAACGTCTCGCGAAGGCCTTGCAACGCCGCGCCGACGGACCCTCTCCCATTAAGCTCCGGAGGGGCATTGCAGACCGTGGAACTGGCTGACCTCTGTCATTCCCCATGCGCAAATTGGCAAGCTCCTCGTCAGTTCATCGAGTCTTTCTTGGTCCATCGCGAGATCCGCGCGCCGGAGGCGGGAATCAGTTATATCGATACAGCTGTCAGCTGACGGACCGGCATTGGAGCAGCCCAACCCGAGCGGAGTCTTTGGCTCGGCGCTCAAGCGCTCAGCGCTCAGCTGTCAGCGCATGTCAGCGCTCAATGCGCTCAACGTTCAACGGC
Organism: Russula aff. rugulosa BPL654; assembly: GCA_022496225.1. Lineage (NCBI taxonomy): Eukaryota > Fungi > Basidiomycota > Agaricomycetes > Russulales > Russulaceae > Russula > Russula aff. rugulosa BPL654. The sequence goes on along the minus strand of WTXE01000381.1, from coordinate 6,597 downwards.
GTGTGCTAGCCGATGACCCTAATTATATAACCTTATCCAGCGGTTTTATAACTCGCCGCCCTCCGAATGACCCGAGCTGACCCGAGCTGACCCCCCACAAAAATCGTTTGCTGATTACTGCTCTGTTACTCTTGTAACTCTTCTCTCCACCGAGTCAACCCACTTCCCGCAGGTACCAAAGTTTGCCGCATTGCTTCGACAGAGACAAGCAGCCTGAGGCAGATTCTTCCACGATATGTGGAAGTGAAGAACTTGTGCTCGACCAGTCCCCGTACTAGTTTAGTACCATCCCAGCGCGCGCCGAATCCTCATTGATGGGCTCTCAGTTGTATGTGAAGGAAAACTCACATGCTTCATCAATAACTAACAAAGCCTCAAATAGCTCAGCTGAAAGGCGTACCCCTCAGCAGATCTCCCCACCATACTCCAGTACCGCCTTTGCCTCTTCACCATTTCCTGGCCACCGTTGGATATCGATCCTGATAGGTATGTCTTTTGTTGCGGGAGATGTCACAATGTCTAACTGATGTGATGTGATGTAGGCCAGGTGAAACAAATCGACATACTTCCTGATGACGTCCTGCTGGGAATATTTGATTTCCATATCGAGATGTGTTCACCACATAACAAAAAGGGGGTAGAGGGATGGCAATCGCTGGTTCATGTATGTCGACGATGGAGAATCCTTGTTCTGGGATCACCACGTCGCCTGAATCTGCAACTTTATTGTACACCCAAAACACCCGCACAAGACACACTCGACGTCTGGCCAGCCTTGCCTCTCATCGTTGAGGGCTACATAGGCGTAACATCAGGTACAAACATCATTGCAGCACTTGAGCAAAGCAATCGCGTACGTCAAATTGACCTCGAGTACCTTAAGGGTTCGCAATTGGAAGAAGTCTTGGCCGCGATGCAGGTCCCATTCCCGCAGTTGACAGACCTGCGGCTCCTCTCAGATGGTGATACGATGCCGGTCATTCCCGATTCGTTCTTGGATGGATCTGCTCCACGTCTGCGAATCTTCCAATTGACTGGTATTCCATTTCCGGGATTGCCAAACCTGCTTTTGTCTGCTACTCATCTTGTCGAACTTTGGCTCACCAATATTCCTCATTCCGGGTACATTTCACCCGAAGCGATCATCGCTCTCATCTCCGTGTTGTCCAGCCTCAGAAGACTTTCCCTTGAATTCCAATCACCACAATCTCGCCCTGACCGCGAAATTCAACGTCTCCCTCCACCAAACCGTTCTGTCATCCCCGCTCTGTCATCCCTCAATTTCAAAGGGGTCATCGAATATTTAGAGGACCTCGTGACCGGCATCGACACCGCTCAACTCGATGAAATGCAAATAACTTTCTTCAATCAAATCGATTTTGATACCCCACGACTCGCCCAATTCATCAATCGCACACCCAAACTTACGAGACGCGAGGTCCATGTGCGATTCTATGATTACTTCGCCGTCGTCGGACTTTCCCCCGGAACTCTTAAGATAGTAATCTTATGCAGAGAACCAGATTGGCAGCTTTCGTCCATCGAGCAGGTCTGTAACTCCTCTTTGCACCCACTTTCCACGGTAGAGGACCTCTACATCGACCATCGATATTCGCAACTGGTTTGGAAGGATAATGCTATCGAGAAAACCCTATGGTTGCAACTTTTACTTCCATTTACCGCAGTGAAGCATCTCTACCTAGAAAGGGAATTTGCGTCAGGTATCGCGGCCGCCCTGCAAGAGCTCGATGGGGGCAGGATAACAGAAGTGTTGCCCAACCTGCAGAATATTTTCGTGAAGGGGCTCGAGCCATCGGAACCCTTTCAGGAAAACATTGGGCGGTTCGTTGCTGCGCGACAGCTCTCCGATCACCCTATCGCCATTTCTGTCTGGGACAAAGATAAGCCAATGTCTTTTCATTTCACTTGAATTCTCCCTCCCTCCCTTTTCCTCCTCCGTCTATCGTATATTGTACCATGCTCTGTCTGACACGTCTTCGTACACGCATTTCCACGTATACGTACTGCCCGTATTGTCTTATACCCTCTCCATCATCTAATGTTTATGTCTATTTACGCTGGTAGCTGCGCAACGGAATGGGAGATAGCCAGGCGTGCTGAGCTCGGTTTCCTCTGCTACTGTATCCCGAATGGTCACCATCTGTGTGTTACGAGAATCTTACCTTACCTGGGCGACGCATAATATATTACAAAGTATCGCTATCATCACCTAGGTGGACACGACTCGCGTCTTGCGCTCCTACCCCGTACGCTGCTCGCCAACGCTCGCGTGTTCGATGTCGGTTGTAACGAAGGTTGTATGCCCTGCGAGATAGGCATGTCTTTGCATCTCTCTCTCCCCTATCAATACAGCCAACATATCGCCAGGAGGGAGTCACCAGGCCGAGCCAGGCAAATCAATATCCAGTGCCAACAGTCACCTTGGCATACGGATATGGTGAGAGTGACGAACAACGTATGGAATCTCCGCGAGCGGAACTATTATTATAATCCCTCGCGTAGCACAATCAGCCAGTCGTTGAGGGAAAATAGTAGGGAGAAAGACGAATCGCAATCCACGATGACGCACTTAGTTACGCAGCGCCTTACTAGTCAGTAGTACTGTATCTGTGGTCATCTGCACAGGACCCAATAACGCGTTGGGAGGCCGAGCGCGCTAAATCTGCGGTACGGTCTCGCGGAAGTTGCAGTCTGTTCATCGTCACCATCATCAAGCCAAACGCTCGTATGTATATACTGTACGTACCGAGGATACCCTAATCATCTCAACCAACCAAGCTGACCGGGAAAAGAAATAAGATAATAATGAAGTATTAGATGGCAAAGACGGCAAAGGAAGAGTAAGCAAAGAAAGGAAGGAAGAAGGGAAGGGGCTACACACCAAAGAGAAACCATTACTGTAAATTTACCCGCGTTGCCATCGGATGGAGTGAGCGCCAACGGCCCCTTGGGATGGAATAGATATATGCGTTCGTGGGGATATCTTTTGGCGCCAGTAAGCCCTGCTCGTGGCATTCGCCCACCGCCAGCGCGGGAGCTGGAGGAGAGTGATAGAGGTTCTGGGGTGGCATTGTGACGGCACTGTCTTAATTTGAGCTGCGATGAAAGGGGAGAGAACTCTCTACGACGGCTGATACCCTTGCAAGGTCCTTTGAACGCATTGAAGACGACGGCGACATAGCACAGAAACGAAAACACCAATTGTGAGCAAGACAGGTACCACTGGCCATGGGTCATTTACTGTGCTTGAAAGAAGTGATCATGAGTGTGGCGACGGTGGCGTTGGCACGCAACCAGTTCTTGCGTACGCTACCAGTACCGTCCCAGAGCAGTCCCAGCGCACGCCGCATCCTCATCGATCGATTCTCAGTTGTATGTCAAGAAAACTCACGCGCTGCATTAATAACTAACAAACCCTCAAATAGCTCGAGTCAGCTAGAAGGCGTGCCGTTCATCAGATCTCCCATAGTCCAGTACCACCTTTGCCTCTCCGCCATTTCCTAGACCTGGGATATCGATACCAATCTAGTAGATCGCCGTTCTGAAGGCTTGCTGATGGCAAAGAATCGTCGCCGGACTCGGAAGAAACAAACCAAACGAAGTCGACGTGAGTCTTTCGTTGCGCGACATCCCGCGCAATGACTAACTGACGTGATGTGATGTAGGCCAGGTGAACTTGAAACAAACTGACATACTCCTGATGACGTCCTACTGGAAATATTTGATATCTATCTGAATACGGTAAATTTTAGAATTACTGGAATTCAGGCATGGATATCGCTGGTTCATGTGTGTCGACGATGGAGGACCCTTGTTTTTGGATCACCACGTCAACTAGATCTGCAACTTTATTGTACACCCGAAACACCCGCGAGGGACACGCTGGACGTCTGGCCACCCTTGCCACTCACCATTCATGGCAGTATGGACTTAGCATCACGCACGGACAACATCACTGCAGTACTTGGGCAGTGCAATCGCGTAGGTCAAATCATCCTCCGGGGCCTTGCGGATCCGCAATTGGAAGAAGTCTTGGTTGCGATGCACGTGCCATTCCCGGCGTTGACAACTCTGGAGTTCACCTCATATGGTGAAGCGCAACCAGTCATTCCAGATTCGTTCTTGGATGGATCTGCCCCACGTTTACGACACTTCAGGTTGGAAGGCATTCCATTTCCGGGATTGCCAAAACTGCTCTTGTCTGCTCCCCACCTTGTCGAACTTCGGCTCAATGATATTCCTCATTCTGGGTACTTTCACCCGAAGCGATCGTCGCTCTGCTTTCCGTGTTGTCCAGCCTCAAAACGCTTAAAATTGCATTCCGATCCCCTCAATCTCGCCCTGACCGGGAAACCCGACGCCCGCCTCTATCAAAACGTTCTGTCATCCCCGCTCTGACATTGGTTTATTTCAAAGGGGTTATCGAATATTTAGAGGACCTCGTGACCTGCATCGACACCCCTCAACTCGACGACATGGATATAACTTTCTTCAATCAGATCGATTTTGACACCCGGCGACTCGCCCAATTCATTAATCGCACACCAACACTCAACGCACGCGAAGCACGTGTGCTATTCGATGATAACTTCGCCTACTTCGGACTTCCACGCGGGCCCAAAACTCTTGCCATAAGAATCTTATGCAGAGAACCAGATTGGCAACTTTCGTCCATCGAGCAAATCTGTAACACCTCTTTGCCCTCACTTTTCACGGTGGAGGACCTCTACATCGACCATCGATATTCGCCACTAGTTTGGAAGAAAAATGCCATCGAGAACACACTATGGTTGCAACTCTTACTTCCATTTACCGCGGTGAAGAATCTCTACCTATCCAAGGAATTTGTGCCTGGTATCGCGGCCGCCCTGCAAGAGCTCGTTGGAATAACAGTAGTGTTGTCCAGCCTGGATAATATTTTCGTGGAGGCGCTCGAGACATCGGGACCCTTTCAGGAAAACATTGGGGAGTTCGTTGCCGCGCGACAGCTATCCGATCACCCTATCACCATTGCTATCTGGGAGACTCCAACATGAAGCCAATGTGATGCAACTCGTACGTTACAGCCCACACACTCTCGGTTTCACTTTCAGCTTGTATCACTCTAGCCGCACAAGAAGAAGACCTTGCTGTTACTCAACTCGCCTCGTCTCTTGCTTACTTCATTTGTCTTGAATTTCCCGTCTCTATCTTTCTTTCCTCAATCCATCGTACATTGTACCATGCTCAGTCTGACACGTCCCCGCACATGCACTTACAAGCATACGTACTGCCCATGTCGTCTTATACCCTCTCTAGTGTTGGATGTTTTAGATAAATTGGCGATGGTTTTGGAAATCGAAACTCTTACCGAAATTCGGTCCTTCGTGCCCAGAGCGAAAGTTGAACCTAACCCACGGACCGTATCGTCAGACAACATAACGCATTCTTTAAGATTATCTGTCCTTATGGGAACTTATTCTCTCCCCCATTTGGGAAGAAGTGGGTCCCGGACACTAGTCTGGCGAGCCCACAGTCAAGGACGATGTTGATGCCATCCACTTGAACGAGATATGCCAAAGGGCTAGTGCGCGAGGACTTGGCTGTGGCAGACAAGGGTGTAAAGGTCAACATGGAAGCGAGTTTCCGAATGTCTAGAAGCCCTCCGAAGCGTATTACAGTACTTGGCATCCAGTTGCACTGGTTGCTCTGGTACTAGGCTCAACACTGTGGCTCAACCTTGCGTGTCCCAGTGACCCTAACCTTATCCGGCGGTTTCGCCTGTGTGCTGCAACAACCAGCTCCCGTAACTTACTAGTGTAGGGCCATCCCAGCGCGCGCCGAATTTTCATTGATGGGCTCTCAGTTGTATGTGAAGAAAAACTCACATGCTACATCAATAACTAACAAAGCCCCAAATAGCTTAGGTGCTCCTCATCAGATCTCCCCCCATACTCCAGTACCGCCTTCGCCTCTTCACCACTTCCTAGCGGTCGTTCGATGTCGATCCCGCTGCGACGTATGTATTTCGTTGCGCGAGATCTCACATTGTCTAACTGACGCGATGTGATGTAGGCCAAGTGATACGAATCGACGTACTTCTTGATGACGTCCTACTAGGGATATTTGATTTTTGTATGCCAGTGGGGGGGTCGATGGCAGTCGCTGGTCCATGTGTGTCGACGACGGAGAAACCTTGTTTTTGGATCTCCACGTCGCCTGAATCTGCGACTTTATTGTACACCCCAACACACGTCAGGGACACACTCGATGTCTGGCCAGCCTTGCCTCTTGTGTCGTTGCGGGCTATATGACCTCATTATCAGGTACGGACAACGTCATCGCAGCACTTAGGCAGATCAATCGCGTATGTCATGTCTACCTCTGGAACTTTGTATATCGGGAATTGGAAGAAGTCTTGGCTGCGATGCAGGTGCCATTCCCGGAGTTGACAGCTCTGGATCTCGCCTTATGGGGAACGCCGCCAGTCATTCCCGATTCGTTCCTGGGTAGATCTGCCCCACGTCTGCGACACTTCTCGTTGGAAGGCATTCCATTTCCGGGATTGCCAAATCTGCTTTTGTCTGCTACTCACCT